>JAMPIV010002758.1:0-301231 GCA_024509875.1 Oreohelix idahoensis | reverse complement strand
TTTCTTCCTTCTCTTATTATTGTTCTTCTGAGTGTGGACCGATATATACCATCGTCTTTTCCTTATATAGTCGGAGACATATTTCTGCCTAGAGTCTTCTCTTATTTGTCGATTAGTCTTGAATTCTTTCCAACTGATGTTCATGAGTTTTCTAAGACATTTGTTCTCGAATGTATTCAGCTTGTTCTCCAATGATTTTGTTATTTTCCAACTCTCACAGCCGTATGTTAACACTGAGATAACATTTGAATTAAACAGACGAAGCTTGGTATGTATATTCAATGATCGTAATTTCCAAATGTTAGATAATCTATTGAAGGCGCTAGCTGCCAAAGCAATTCTAGTATGGATTTCTCTTGTTGTGTCACCATCCTGAGTCATTTTACTGCCTAAATAATTGAAACTTTCAACTTTCTGTAGTTTTTCCCCGTTCAAGATGATATCAAAGGTCTCGTTAGAAAAGTTCATAGCTTTAGTTTTAGAGGCATTTATTTGGAGACCTATTTTAACCGAGAGATGACACAAATTATTTATTGCTTCTTGGGATTGTCTTGGTGTTGAACTTAAGAATGCTACATCATCTGCGAAATCCAGGTCCCCCAGGAAATTTTCCATTTGTCCATTTTATACCCAATTGTTCATTGTGGGTATAGTTTCTCATATAACCCAATCAATAGCTATTCCAAAAAGTAGTGGTGACATAATACAGCCTTGTTTCACCCCTGTTTCTACTGTAAACCATTCTGTATTCCCTTTATTTGTTCTAACACAACATCTTGCATTGTCATATAGCGCTTTGATTATATTCACATATTTTGTTGGAAAACCATAGATTGTAAGTATCTTCCACAATGATGGGCGGTGTAGACTATCAAAGGCTTTTTGAAAATCGACGAAGGTGATAATAAGTGGCGATTGCCTTTCCACTGATTCTTCTATAATTGTTCTTAGTGTGAATATTTGATCAATACATGATCGTTTCGGCCTGAAACCCGCTTGTTCTTCTCTGATCTTTTCGTCAGCATGCAATTTAAGTCTTTCTAACATCATGCAACATAATAATTTTCCAGGTACTGATAATAGAGATATACCACGCCAGTTATTACAGTCTGATAGATCACCTTTCTTCGGTAACTTTACAATAATACTGTCTTTCCATTGTTGTGGTGGTTGTTCTTCTCTCCATACTTCATTTATAATATCTAAAATTCTCAAGAGGTTGTTGTCATTAACTGCTTTAATCATTACTGTTGGTGGTGGTCTGTTTAGCACCTCCATGAAGTGCTCAGCCCATCTCTTCATCTGTTCTTTTTCTGTTGGTATTGAATTCCCTAATTTGTCTTTAACAGGTGTTTCCATATCAGTAGGCTGGTGACATATGTGGTGAAAATTCAGTGATGCAACGCTAAAATTCCTCCCTTTATAAAGATAACAGTTAAAATGAAATGTAGGGATAAAATTTGGATAAGATACGCTGCTACTTCTTCGCCCACGCCATCGTTTTCTAGTGTCATTGAAAACTAACTAGTATAACATGAAGACTAACGGCCTATGCGTTTAGACGGGGTAGAAACGGAGAGAAAAGAAAAAAATGATGCGGTCTGCACACGTGTTTGAATCTAAAGCCTAGAAGACGCAATTTGTAGTTTTAAAGAAAAAAAAATTACGCCACTAGTTGACACAATGTAAGAAATTGAACACGAAAAACGACCTTAGCTCTTGTCAGAAACAGGCGTATCTTAGTGTTACGGTAGATTAATTGGCATTGTCTGCTAGAGGTTAGCAGCATGCGACTTTAGGGGTTACAACGTTTAATGTAATGTAAAAAGTATTATTAGCCTAGTGAACGCTGTGACGTTTCAGCGTTGGTAGTCACGCACGGTGACCAAGAGACGGGACCCTTTTTCAAATGACCGTCAAACGGAGAAGACGTGTCTTTATATTCTTATAGTGTCGGGCATGGAAGGCCACACGGTTATATTGTATTTTCTCATGGACATGGGTCAGTCCACTGTTATGATGAAGAAAGATGAAGTTATAGGTTAGTAATTGACTAAACCTTGTCGAGATGAATTAAGACCCGAAGTCATTTTCCAGTTTATTACTAGTGCCAGACGCATAATCTCACTGGTCGGTCGTTGGATTTTCACAACCACGCGTGACAACTTTAGTTGTTAGTCGTTCTGCCCTACAGTAATTCAGATTACGAGACAAAGGACCACGCATGATATGCAAGATTACGCTAATTCAACATAGGATTCTAAACTTTATATTTGTGATGTAATTCATGATCCACGTACGATCTCCACAGAATGTATATTAAATTGTTTGTTCGTACGCTAGTCATGACTTATCCAGTCTATTAACATTTGGCAATTCAATTATCACTATCATGTTCTCAAGGTAATTTAAACCCACATTCGCGTACTTACTTCAAAGGCAACAAGCGTCAAAGAATAACTGTAAAAACGAAGCTCTCTAAACGACACGCCCCGCCCCACTCCCCCCTCTCCGTACCCATCAGCGGGCAGGGGGGGGGGCCCCTTTAGAGGGGGGGGGGGGGGGGGCTGGGGGGGGATAGGCGGGGGGGGGGGGGGGGGGGCCTCGGTGTACAACACCCAAGGAGAGATAGGTAACCAACCGCTCCAATAAAGTAATTAGGGCACGGTAAAATAGAGGAACCACAAAGCTTACTGTTAACTTATGCGCCACTCGACAACACCACCACTTACAGACTAACTAACTACATCTCGATCGTGATATCCTGGCGTAACGAGACGCACCTCCTAAAGACCCCTCTCACACCTGGCCCCAACAATCCTTGTACCCCCGATTCAGATTACCAGGCCCAAACGAAAGTAACGTTTAAACCCCCCACCTTCATGAGCCGGCACCGAACACCCGCTATGGTGGTAGCTTCTCCCCTCAGAGAGTCAAGATGCCCAGTCAAGCCCTGGACCAAAGAGTAAAAACACAGATCTCGCACGGCCTCGACAACAAGACGCGGCACACAACTAGACAGCATGCTCCCAACTGCCCGAATCCCGGCTGTACACCCCCCTTATAAATTAAAATATTATTTATTATATTTTAAATTTAATATATTAAATTTATATTGGGGGGGGGGGGGGGCGGGGGGGGGGGGGGAGGGGCGGGGGGCGGGGAAGGGGGGGGGGGGCGGGGTACCGCGCCTGGTCCCAAGTTGAAGAAGGAAATTACCTAATATCACTCCTTCCCCCCCTCAATCCCGCTTAGACACCCCCCCACGCCTAGTCCCCCTTACCAGTGAGAACGTGCCAAGCAACCACGTCGTTGAAGACCTTAGACACGATTTTTCCCTCCCGAAGTACTCCAACTGTCAAACACAGTAACACAGTCTCCATATCTTGTAAAGCTGTGTTGATACGATGTGCGGTGGTATAGTGGGTGGGAACAGAAGAATGCCCGATGTTCCTATGAGTGCGAGCAGATACAAAACAGGTAAACGACCACTATCACGAAAAAAGTCTAGGTCCCACTGACTTAATAAGTTTGTAGAAAAATTGATAAGAATTATTATAAAAGGTCGAATACATTTAGAATTATATAACCCATCTACCTAAATCCCATCACATATCAGGTTACGCCATACAAATATTACAGGTTAGTTGCTTTTTTTCCTTGCTATCAAGCTCATTCGTCAACCATTCCGTGTGGTCTAATTTTACCGAACCGCCTGTAAAAAACTCAGGGTGGCCGCCCCTGCAAACAACTGGTTGGACCATTGATGGGGAACCCCAGCGAAAGAAAGAATTAGTTGGCCATCGCTGAACGTAAGAAAAAAGGAAATTTCTTTCTTAGTTGTTACATACTTTTACCAAACTGTTTACCATTACAGAAAGTCACATGATGCATTAAAAACGAACTACGTTCAACGCATGACTACGAATATGCCAATCTGACGTCACTACATCATGCGTAGATGCCGCGCTTTGAAACAGTACACAACCCGCCAACGCATTCCAAGTTTGATGAAGATTTACATTTTGATCAAGAAGACCAGACGATTGGAATACGGTTATCAACCAATCAAGAGCAAAAACAGTACTAGGCATTGATTCTAGTCCGTTGATGAACTTGACATCGCCGGAGCCTTTTTAAAGATAAGGTTTAGACTTAGGGACGATTGTCCTTCTTATTGATAGGCACGATTTACTAAGTCATTTCGATGGTGCAGGCATGTCCTCTCTATTTATTATATATATCTATGTTATATCTGTTTTTTCCGTTGATGTTGTCCCTTATTCGTGGGTATGGATGGGCGGCGGATTGAAAATCAATTCTATGGCTCCTTGGATGTCACGAACTGATTTTTAATTGTTCTTAGGGCCGTGAATTAATCGCATTTCGCGAAGAACGCGTCGAAGACATTACCGGTGATTGTTTCGTTCGGACGTGCATTAATTCACCTTATATGTTAGGTGGTCTAGTCATGTTATTAACTGGGGTATTCTAGTGTATTTTAGTTCATAATTTTTATTCATTTTTGTAACCAATGTTTGTAACCTATCGTGTTTTTTCTGACCTTACTATCATTCAGTTTTTAATTTTTTGTACAACCGTTAATGAGTCCATGTATACGTCACTAATTTTTGTGTACGCAGGTTAGTTTTCTATTCAGTTTCATTCTTAATCTCTCACTTCCGTTTTATACCACTTAGTTATAAATGCATTTTTTATTGTGAAGATGTCTTGTCGTATGGTAATACTGTTCTGTATTCCTTGGTTAACACATTGTATTGTTTGTCTTCATTTCATCCTTGTATAATTCAATATTAATGCTATAATTTATTCATTAATAATAGTGTAGATGAATATGATTAAATTTTTATGAGTTTTAAGGAGGAATTAGGGACTTTGCACCAAGTTGCAGTGGTGGTCCAAGAAATGGGCAATGCACTTTATAGCTCATGATTATGGCATAATATACCATGATTAATTATTATAACTTTATAACATATTAAGACATATTAAATGTTAATTAGTACACTGTCTCAGTACTACATTGTAAACTTAATAACTATTAAGATTAAATAACCTAATTGTTTAGGGATAATACCCATAATTATTGAATAATAATATTAAGTGCAGGATATAATTTCATGCCACCTTAAGAAAGCGACTAATTAAACTAACTATCATAACTATTTATGATAGATATTAGTTGCTATATATATATAATATTTTTACAAAATATTATAGATTTGTGGAACTTATAAATAACAGTACAGGAATATTGCTATTTCTTATATTGATTATTCATTCGTTGAGTAATTAGAATTATCGACATAGATTCTAGTGGTGATTACTAGACATAAGTAATTGAATACTTAAATAAATCACTTACCTTGGATCATTTCATTAAAATTGGAAAAGATTTAATAAAAAGGGAGATGCACTCCTGGAATTTGCGGAACAACAACTTGCGAACCATAAGGCAGAAGAGGCTGAAAGGAAAGCTATTGCTAAGGCAGAGATGGAAGAACTTGAAAGAAAAGAGGCTGAAAAGAAAGCTATTGCTAAGGCAGAGAAAGAAGAATTAAGACAAGAAGAAGAAAGAAAGATGGCAAGAGATGAAATCCTACGGATTGAAGAAGAGAATAAATTGAAACGACAGGAAATCTATCTGCAGCAAGAAATGGAATTGCAACGGCTTAAATTGGAAACAACAAAACTTAATTCGCAGGGTGCTGCAGCAAGCCAAAATGATAATGCTCAATCGGGACCTTCTTCCAACCGACTTAAGGGCAATTATTACTTTAAGCTACCACCGTTCAAGTTATACGTGGACGATCTATCATCATGGCTGGCGCGCTTTGAGGATATATGTAAGGCCAATAACCTTGACAAAACAGCATGGGCACTTAAACTCAAGGAATTTCTGGATGGCGAACCTGCAAGTGCAGCACAAAATATTGATCCGACATTAGCCACAGACTATGAGGCCATTAAGACTTTGTTATTACGTCGGTTCCATTTGAACGAAGAGGCATGTAGATTACGTTTCAAAAGTTTGTTGCCAGATAATAATAAAGACTTGCAGGTTTTTATTTATTGCTAAACATACGCAATACTTTTAAACAGATGGGTTGAGCTGGCCGGTGTCAACAAATCTTACGACAAGTTAGTCGATTTGTTATTGAGGGATAAAGTGTTATCTTCTGTCAGCCAACCGTTCTTTGCTTATCTGCAAGAACGGAAACCAGAAACTATTGATGAAGTAGAAAAAATTGCTTTAAATTACTGCACATCTCATCCGAGTGCTAATATTTCTGGCTCGGTGATAAGAGAACCACGTCCTGTAGCCTCCAATATGGCATATCATAATCATAGCAAACCTAGAACACACAGTNTGGACAGAGGTAGGTTCAAGGGAAACTATGACATTAATTTTCATAAGGGACGTAATAGCTTTAACAATAACTTTAATAGAGGAAGACCACAAAACAGAAATTATTCACCTCAGTCCAGATACAACAGTAATCAACGTAACTCAAGATATAATCGTTCATATAATTATAATAATGGTAACAATTGGAACAACAGCGATAATTATAAC
This sequence comes from Oreohelix idahoensis, assembly GCA_024509875.1. Taxonomy (NCBI): domain Eukaryota; kingdom Metazoa; phylum Mollusca; class Gastropoda; order Stylommatophora; family Oreohelicidae; genus Oreohelix; species Oreohelix idahoensis. The sequence continues at coordinate 294,633 of JAMPIV010002758.1, read as the reverse complement.
TCGAGACATCGAGATAACAGTTACAATAGAGGACAACGGGATAATTCAAATGATTTATTCTCGTCCATCGGGTCTCAGTCACGAAAACCATCACAACAGTTTGATCACAATGGAGGGGCGGCACTCACGGAGGGGACGACCCCGAGTGTTTCTGGTAATAATAATCAGTCACAACCTTCGTCTGGATGTTGTGCTGTTAACTTTAATGTGGCAAATAGTTGCCAAGATTGTAATACTATTTTTCAGAATAGGCCAAAGAAAACGGTGCTGAATTGTGGACACCTTCATACAGCAGTTGGTCTTTCAGCGAACGATGGCAAAGGGCACCCTGATGTTCCATAGAGGATTAGTCCAATGGTACTGATGGTCTCAGTTTTAAAAGACTCTGGATCAACAACCATTGGAGTTCGGGGCAGTACTACTCTGGTACATCCTAGCTGTGCAACGGGGGACTATGTCCGTTGCATGACCTTCGGGGGTACTATTGAGTACTACCCCACCTGCCCATAGTTCACATGTTAATACTCACCATTTTTTTCAGGTAATGTCAAGGTGTGCATGCTAACAGAATCCATCAGCTGATCTTACATTAGGACGCATACATGGGAGTAAAGATTGCACTCCTAAAGAAATTAATGATTGGGAGAAAAAAAATTTGCATTCTTTTAGCAACGCTAACGCTATTGTTGCTATGGCTACACTTCGTGCCAACAAACATGAATACATGTGGCACAGCAGTTTTCCAACTTCACTCTGAGTACTATCCTGGGAAATTGATGAGGATTATAGATCTATTGGAAAACATACTAAGGATATAACTGATCCTAATTAAAACTGTTGACGTTTGTCAACATTGACAAAAAACATTACGAGGAAGAATAATAGGTTAAAAAGAATAATGCTGGACTTAAAAGGAAACATAAAGTTAACACAAATAATATATGATGAAAAAGTTTTTACTTTTGCCCAGCAAAGGACATGTCTACGGGACATGTAGGAAACTTAATACCCTTTGGTAATAATAGGTGTCATCCTCAGTCCAGTCAGGATGATACATCATCTAATAAAAAGACAGTGTCGATGTTGAAAGGGAAGGTTAATTCTTTGACAAAGAATACATATCATCATTGTCCACTATTTCATGACAATGATACTACATATATTGGGAAAAGTGCGTATTCTCGCACAGTGTTAGTGCGAAATCTGCCACAGGATACTACCTGGCAGGCACTTAGAAATTTTTTTGATTATACAGCAAACGGGCAGAATAGACAGGCGATGGTTACATTTCGTAACAATCGAGACGCTCGTTGGGTTATCGAGCGTGATAATGGTGTTTATTTTCATCACCGTTATCTAAAGTTACAATTAGTACCTGATTCTGCGTTACGCAGATAATGGTTTACTTTCATACTTGTGTTTTATTTTCTTGATGACTCAGCATTGTCAGTCATCATTTCTTTATCTTTCTTAATTCATCTATCCTAATATAGATTGATTATTGATTTTTTCTTCTCGAAAAACATTTTTTTATTCTTAACATCTTTAAATTTGTTACACGTTTTCTGTCTTATTTGTTTTTACCATGCCTACAAGAGACAGTAAGGTGGTTAAATGTTTTAAAACTATGCTCAGCCCAATGCAGCATAAATTGTTCATTTGTCATCTTGGTTTTGTTAAATAAGACATGCAGTGAAGGTGACATGGACTGGTAAGTTTAATAGCATATTTCGGTGAATTATTGACATTTTTCAAACCCACCTATTTTGAGACTACCTGATGCTTCCAAAAAGTTTATTCTCCGACACAGATGCGAGTAACTACGGAATTGGCGCATGTTTGCTCCAATATCATGACGACATCCTCCATCCAAACTTGTACGTCTCTCACGGAAACTGAAAACCACCAGAAGTCAAATACTCAACTGTCGACCGCGAACTTTTAGCAGTGGTTGTGGGCAATAACGAAGTTGGAAAAAGTTCCTGCTGGGAGCCCAAAAAGTTCGTTCGTAGTACAGACAGACCAGAAAGCCGTAGCATCACTACGACGGGCGAATCATAAAAGTCCAAAGCTCACCAGATTCGCTATTCTCCTTCAAACCTTTTGACTTCTCAAATCGAGTACATCACAGGAGCAGATAACGTCTTGGCAGATACTCTATCTCTCGAAATCCTACTGATGTCGAGTCCCTGAGACTATATTAACGTCGCAGATACTTACTCAAAATACATAGCACTATAATGGCTGTTTCTATATAGACATGAAACTATTGCCTACAATACAAGTATCTGCTTACTAAAGACTTTATATACGAAATGAATGAAATCAATTGACTCTATGTTCGTATTTACGCCAGGACTTTGCTTGATATCCATTCATGATAAAACTATTGGACACATTTCCGTGCATCAAGTGAACATAATAGAAAACACTATCAAAGTAACTCAGTATGCGACATGAAAAGAAACTATTGTCAATAACGTCGATACACTAATGAACATGAAAACACTTTAAACATTTGTTTTTTTTTGTTAATTGGAATTCACAAGGATCAAGCCTACTTTTTTACGTATGGATCATTCTTATCCCAACTACTTAATTAAATTTTAATTAAGTCGTTAAAATAATGGAAATTAAAATGAAAGTGAGATAAATATGAAAAAAAAAATGAAATGAAATTTGAAAAAATATATGAAAAGAGAAAAAAAATAAGAACTCACATGATTCTTAGATAATGTTATTGTATGTAACTATTATATTATATAGTTAATAATTATGTGGATACATCACATACTACATTATTGTTTAAATTGGTTAATTTAGATAGGTATTAACAATTTAATACTAAACTTAATTAATGTCCAACACACATAACTAAGTTAAATTTATACATTACGTTTTTCTCTACTTTATTCTTCATTTATTTATTTCTCTCTTTAACATATCCTTTCATTTTTCTTACATTAGATTTTCAACAACTTTATTCTTATTCCACACTCAATATAATTAATTAGTTTAATTTTAACTCTTTAGATTAGTCTGACGTGACATTTCATTGCGACATATTTTAAGTTAATTAATTATTTAATTAGATATCAACATTAGCCATTCTCTTTTAGTTCATATAAAATTTATGTATAACATTTATGTATAATATGATCATTAATATATTAATTACTGGTTTACCCAAAGACTCTGTAGTTAGTATCCATATTAACAAATCTCACTTATATATCTATGTACAAACTTTTCATGTGATTATTCAATTATATGCTTTTTTATTGATATAAATTCATCTTGATTCACACGTCCTGACCAGAAGAAAACTTGGTTCAGGACTAAATAAATTTTAAAAAAATTTTAAATTTTAAATTTCAACACAGTGTTAATTGACTTGATCATAGAACTTAGTATTAGACCTAGTGTTTATATGTGTGTGTCTGTGTACTTAATTACCTGCACACCACATTTCAATACCCTAGACAATAAACGTAGCTAACATACATAATGGCAGAATAAGTCTGTTTGAGGTCATAAATGGTAGCAGAAAGGTATCCTGTAAAACTCACATAAATTTTTATCTTCAGGGACCTTCACAGCTGACCTCATTCAGTACACTAGGTAACATAGCAACCACACTTAATAACATCAAAACCACCACATATATTGGGTAGCTCGTATCCCGGGATTTAAATTTATCAAGTATATAAGGGTCTCCTGGTCCTGGAATTAAACTATTGGGGTATAAGCTTGTATAAATTCAACAGTGTCCCTAAAATTAAAAGTAATATTTAAGGTGGAAAGTAAAAGTTGATGAATCTTCACAGCCAGTGGTAATTAATTAATTAGTGTTACTTTGGTAATTAGATTGTGTAATCTATCTTAGAACATTATTAAAGAGTGTGAAACAGAATGGCAGATCTAGCCAAATTCAGATCGGCTGCTGTGCTGACTGCTAAGGAGATGAACATGGAGGGTCAGGCTTTGATCCAATATGTAACTTCAGAATGCGACAAGTATATTGAAAGGGAAGATAGGAGGCTAGCTGATGAGAAGAGGTTACAAATTGAGGTTGACAAAGAACTTAAAAGGCTGCAGATTGAGGCTGACAAAGAGGCTAAGGTATTGGAGTCAGATAGGGTGGCTGAAATAAAGCGGCTCCAGTTGGAAGAGAAGAAATTAGAAGCAGAGGAAAAGAGACAGGCTGCTGAAAGAGAGGAAGAGACTGGCTGCTGAAAGGGAAGCAGAAGATAGGAGATTGCAGAGGGAGCACGAGTTACGACTAAGGGAGTTGGAAGTACAAGGCCATGCTCCTGAAAATGGTGCCAGCCCCTTTCCCTCCGATGCCACTGTTAGTCAGGGAGCCTCAACCTCAGCTATGGGTTTTCATTTAGACCATTTTGTTGAGAAAGACGATGACATAGAAGGGTATCTAAGTAGATTTGAACTTTTGGCTACCACGTATGGGTTAGAGAGAGAGAGGTGGAGTCTTAAGTTATCCCAGGGGCTTAGGGGTACATCTTATGAAGTTTTTGCCAAAATGAATAGAGACGACCAAGACAATTATGACATGCTAAAGCAGGCTCTGTTATTAAGATATGAAAAGAATGGTGAATTTTATCGTAAGAAGTTTAGAAATGCCAGGCTTTTGTCTGGGGAGACATACCACCAATTCTCTGCCAGACTGGAAACCTATTTGGAGAAATGGACTGCTCTGGGGAAGACCCAAGATCTCAAAGAAATGATCATGATAGAGCAATTAAGAGAGTCCATGGCTCCAGACCTGAGAAAATTTCTCATGGAACAAGGTGCAGAGAGGTTGGGGGAGGTATTGAATGTCGCTGAGAGGTATCAAGCAGCCCAGGCAGAGATAGCTGGCACTAAAAAGAAACATATAGAGAATTTTAAGGCCACACAGCACTTTAATAAATTTGATACCAGAGAACAAGGTAACAAAGGTAGGTCAAACTTTAATAGGCCACGCAATGATTATCGTGATAGAAACTCACAGTTCAATGACCAAAAATATAATGAAAGAAAACCGTTTAACTAAGGAAAGAGGTGGTGTAAATGGTGTAAGAAGGACAACCATAACACCGAATTTTGTAAAAGGAAACCTTCTAACATTGCTGCAATGAAATCGGGGAACCAGATATTAAAGGTTAAACCTAATGGACAGCAGGAACCTTATCACCCCCCAGTTTGTGAGGATGTTATTTGTAATGGGATCACCATAAGGTGCCTATATGATACAGGTTTGGATTTTGATTCAGTTTTGAAGGCTAGCCTAGTGGACCCAAGTCAGTATACCACCGAAACAGTGGAAATACAAGGGGTGACTAAGGACATACCACTCATGACACTTCCCATCGCAAGGATAACGGTGAAAACTCGCTATGTGGAAGGAGAAATCAGAGCAGCAGTGATAGATGAACCAATCTACTCTCTGATATTGGGGTGTAGATACGTCTTCTTGGGGAATCCCGAGAGACCTGTGATCATGGCGACAGTGCAGACCAGGTCACATTCAAAAGAAGAAGAAGGTGAACCAATAAATGCTCATCCAGAAGAGATGAGGAAGGCGCAGGCTGAGGATAGGACACTCAAGCCATGTTTTAAAAAATTGCCCAAATGCCACACACCTCCAAGCAAGGGAGATTATATTATGAAGAACAAATTGCTATACAGGAAGGCCGGAACTGGAACAAATGGTCACAACCAGCTGGTTCTTCCCACTTCATATAGGGAGAAAGTGATGGAACTAGGGCATGCGATTCCCTTCAGTGGTCACATGGGGATCAGCGCCACAGGACAGCGTATAGCTTGTCATTACGTCTGGCCAGGGATAACTGAAGATATAAAAAGATATGTAAAATCCTGCCCAGAATGTCAAAGGGTAGCTCCAAAGCATTGGACTGCTCCTGCAACTCTAGGGGAAATGCCCATAGTGGGAACACCTTTTGAGAGGGTTGCAGTGGATATTGTGGGACCTCTCACTCGGACCAAGAGGAGGAACAGTTACATCCTTACTCTGGTGGACACTTGTTCTATGTGGGGAGAGGCGGTAGCCCTGTCATCAATTGATTCGAAGCATGTGGCAGAGGCATTACTTACAATATTCACAAGATTAGGATTCCCGCATCAAATCTTGACTGATAATGGCTCACAGTTCAAGGGGAAACTAACGAAGAAGTTTTAAGCTATTTCAAGCCAGACACTTTCATTGTAGTCCGTACCATCCACAAGGGAACGGCCAGGTAGAGAGGTTCAATGGGACCCTCATTTCTATCCTGAGGAAGCTGGCACATGAGAAACCTGATATGTGGGATCAATTTTTGCCCGCTGCGTTGTTCGCGTACCGGGAAGTACCACATAGTTCAACCGGGATGGCACCCGCAACCCTGTTATTTGGGAGGCCAATAAAAGGTCTATTAGAAGCATTGTTGAGGACCTGGACAGATGAGAAGGCAGAAGAGACTGTTACCTCATCATATCAATATGTGAACGAGCTGACCACTCGTCTGAAAGCTGGATGGAAACTGGCAAATGATAATTTGAGACAAGCCAGGAAGAAACATGCAGCTTATTTTAATAGGAAAGCAAAGGACAGAGAATTAGCTGTGGGAAAGAAAGTGCTTCTTCTACTACCCTGCAGCCATAATAAGTTGCAAATTGGATGGCAAGGTCCATATACGGTTCTAGAGAAGGTGTCTAGAACAAACTATAAAATTGATAAAAAGGGGAAGGAGAAAATATATCATGTGAACTTTTTAAAGAAGTATCTGGACAGACAAATCCAGGAAGGCACCCCTTTACTGACCTTGGCTATCGAACTGAAATGAAAAAGGAACCACTCACCTCACATGAATACCCATTACACCCCTGTGAGACAGCCGCACAGGTAAAAGTCAGTAAGCACCTGACTAAAAATCAGAGGGAGAGAGTTCAACAGGTTCTGGAGGAACATACGGATGTGTTAACAGACAAACCGGGGCATACTAATTTGCTACAGTATGACATGAAGCTGGTAGACTCAACACCAATCTGTATGAGAGCTTATTCTGTTCCGTTCGCTAAGGAGAAGGCATTGAAAGAGGAGATAGATTATTTGTTGAAAGAAGGGATTATTTCTCACAGTGAATCTTCTTTTAGCTCCAGTGTAGTTTTGTTGAGGAAACCGTCTGGGGAACATAGACTGTGCATAGATTACAGGAAACTGAATGCTGTCACAGAAGGTCAGGTGGATCCATTACCGGACACAAAACAGTTATTTGCCAGATTGAACAAGGCAAAATACTTTTCGAAGGTGGATCTTAGCAAAGGCCATTACCAGATTCCAGTGAAACTTGAAGTTCGACCTTATTTAGCTTTTAGCACCTCGGAGGGACATTATGAATTCAACATGTTACCATTCGGATTGAAAAATGCTCCGAGTGTATTTTCTAGGATGATGCGCAAATTATTGGATCCCTTGAATAATCCATGTATCACAAATTTCATGGATGATATCCTCATCGCCACAGAAACATTTGAAGAACACATTAACTCTCTGAATATGCTATTTGATAGGCTCAGAGAAGCGAACTTGACTGCTAGACCAACAAAATGTTGTATTGGATGCAAAGAGTTGGAATTCTTGGGACATACTGTATATCAGGGTAATATGACCCCTGACCCCAAGAACTTGGAAAAACTGCAGAGAGCACCTAGACCGCAAACAAAAAAAGACGTGCGATCATTCGTGTCGTTATGTGGGTTTTACCAAAAATATATCAAAAATTTTAACTCTATATGTGCTCCTCTGACTGATTTGACTCGCAAGGGAAATCCAGATAAAATTGTTTGGTCAGCGCAATGTGAATTGGCATTCCAAGAGTTAAAGGAAAAACTCACTAGCAAGCCTATTCTCAAATTGCCTGATTTGACTCAGGTTGCAAAGGTCCTCTTCACCCAATGGGGAACTGAACCCAGTCGCTTATGCTAGCCGCAAGTTGAACAAAGCGGAACAAGGCTATTCCACAAGCGAAAAAGAATGTTTAGCGTTAATCTGGGCAATAAAAAAGTTCCAAATCTATCTGTATGGTAGGACTTTTGTGGTCCAAACAGATCACCAGCCTCTCGTATTCTTATCTCAGGCCAAGCATAAAAATGCTAGATTGTTACGATGGTCTTTATTGTTACAACCATATCAATTTAACATTGAATATATCCCGGGCTCACAGAATGTCGGTGCAGATTTCCTCAGTAGGCACCCCTGTGATCAAAATTAGAGTAGTTAGCAGGCCTAAGGAGTTAATTTTATCTATGTGTATCACTGGTTTTGGAACTTGCATTAGTGCATGTTCTCAGGTGGGGAGATGTGTGGTGAAAATTCAGTGATGCAACGCTAAAATTCCTCCCTTTATAAAGATAACAGTTAAAATGAAATGTAGGGATACAATTTGGATAAGATACGCTGCTACTTCTTCGCCCACGCCATCGTTTTCTAGTGTCATTGAAAACTAACTAGTATAACATAAAGACTAACGGCCTATGCGTTTAGACGGGGTAGAAACGGAGAGAAAAGAAAAAATGATGCGGTCTGCACACGTGTTTGAATCTAAAGCCTAGAAGACGCAATTTGTAGTTTTAAAGAAAAAAAAATTACGCCACTAGTTGACACAATGTAAGAAATTGAACACGAAAAACGACCTTAGCTCTTGTCAGAAACAGACGTATCTTAGACGTTCTACGGTAATTAGTCGTTTTAATTTGAATATAGCGGCAAATGCCGTGAACGAGTAGTAAAAACAAATTTCAAGACTAACATGGGACAAATTATGTATTTTCTTAATAATAAGTTTAGAAGAATAAAAAGTAGCTAGTTTGATAGTCCATCTTTCCCTGAGAAATAATATACTTTTAATTACAAAGACGGACAGATAACACGGAAGATATTGACGAAAGACTGTATTGTTCAATACAGACGAGCAGACAGTTATTTATGCATACTTCTCACTAAAGTTACTTTTTGACACGTCCTTGAGACTAACGCAGGAAAACCAATTACATGTGGACAAGGGGCAGACAAGGAGGGTAGAATCTAAAAATAACTTAGCATAGAAATCTTATACGTAAGTGAGACAAAATTTGTGTAGTTTTTTTTGTAGTTTGGTCCAAAACCAAGTGTAATTTTGGGAAAACCCAAGTTCGGACGGACAGACCGACAGAAGTACATTTCACACTAGACCGAAACTAGACTCAAATTAGACATTTAGGTTTAAATATTTAAACTGTAGAGGGGAAGTACTCTGATTGGACGAACGAGTAATATTGTTGACAAAAATTAGCCGGCAAGTGCCATTTGTTGAAGACTGTCCACAGCAACAGATCGTTGATGCTTAGAACTGTGACGCCCAGTAAAGATAGATGATATTACAAGTGGGACGCCATAGTATAGCCAGCAGCCCAGCTGAGTTTGTGCTAGTACAACGTATCTGTGTGTTTTCATTTTGAATTGTGGTAAGGGAAAAATTATTAACCTTTTTATTTAACAATTCTGAGTGATTGATACTGCCATGTCATGAAAAATGATTACGACAAGTGAGTACTTATTCTAAGTCCCCAGCGACAGTCCAGGGCCTAGAGGCGAATGAATAATATGGGAAACCATATCCAAGAATGTAGAAGACAGATCTTTATTTCAGGAGATCAGTGGGAACATATCACCCACCTTATTAGATGGAAAAAGAGACTAATGAGCATATTTCAGATGCAGTGCAATCATAGAGGAATGGGAAACTGGTGTTACTTGATGACAGCCTTGATGAGAGGGGCTGGGTCGGTCAGAGAGATCTGATCTTGTCTTGTTGTGTTATATATTATTGTATGTAAACAGGGTGAAGTAGGCAGTGTGTTAACACATGGCCTAATTTTGTGGTTTCAGAGTTTCTTTGTCTGGCACTGTGCTAGTGCCAGATGCTCTGAAGAGATCAAACGGTGGATGACTAGAAGCCTATTAGTTTACCTCAGCAACTGTGAGGAGTAGCCTATCATTTTACCTCAGAAACTGTGAGGAGTAGCCTATCATTTTACCTCAGCAACTGTGAGGAGTGGGCCAAGTGAACCTCTTTACTACATCGTCACAGGCCAGTTAAGTATTGAATACCTGGCCTGCTGTTGATTCATCACTAACCATAAATAAATTTTAAAAAAACACTGTGAATAAAGAACTCTACCACCAGTTACCCTGTTAAAAACCAATGAACAGTATAACAAGGACTGGATATGATGATACCATCACGACCCGTCATCCAGTACTGGTTTACCCAAAGACTCTGTAGTTAGTATCCATATTAACAAATCTCACTTATATATCTATGTACAAACTTTTCATGTGATTATTCAATTATATGCTCTTTTATTGATATAAATTCATCTTGATTCACACGTCCTGACCAGAAGAAAACTTGGTTCAGGACTAAATAAATTAAAAAAAAATTTTAAATTTTAAATTTCAACACAGTGTTAATTGACTTGATCATAGAACTTAGTATTAGACCTAGTGTTTATATGTGTGTGTCTGTGTACTTAATTACCTGCACACCACATTTCAATACCCTAGACAATAAACGTAGCTAACATACATAATGGCAGAATAAGTCTGTTTGAAGTCATAGGTGGTAGCAGAAAGGTATCCTGTAAAACTCACATAAATTTTTATCTTCAGGGACCTTCACCGCTGACCTCATTCAGTACACTAGGTAACATAGCAACCACACTTAATAACATCAAAACCACCACAACATAGTTGTTTTGTAATTTGATAAAGGCACCTACTATTACCAGTTCTTGCAGCATTTTCGGCTTCTATGGCCAGTTCACTGATGAAACATCTTTTATCTCTTCGAGTTTTTGTCTTCACTTCTTTATTTAACAAGTTATACGTTAGTGTGCAAGATTCAACTGCATTTTGTGTACTTGCCACTAGAGTTTAAGTTTTGCTGTTTTCCTTTCTTGTATTTTATCCCAAGTATCTTCTCTCATCCATTTTTTCTTTTTATGTACTAGGCATCCGGTGGTCGCTAGAGCTGCTTGTCATTGCTGTCGTCAGTTGTTCCCATTTAGTATCGATTGTCTTGGTGGTGTTATCGTTGTCAATTTTGCCTAAAGCATCAAAATAGTTGTTCATTTTGACATTATATTCCTCTTTTATATCATTTGATTGCAGTCTGTGTACATCTATTCTTCTATTTTTATTCGATTGGTATAACTTCTTCAGTTTAATTCTCAGTTTAGCTATGCAGAGGTTATGATCGCTTTCGATCTCTGCACCTCTGTATGCTCTGACGTCTTGAACTGATGAGCGAAATTTTGCGCTTATGCAGAAGTGATCTATTTGGTTCTTAGTTCTGCCATCAGGTGAATTCCATGTTATTTTGTGGATATTCTTATGTGGGAAGATGGTGTCTCCTACAACAAGGTTTGATATTTCACAAAGTTCTAGAAGTCTTTCACCATTTTGATTTATACAGCCTATGCCATGATTACCAAGATATCTTTGTACTCCATCGTTGTTGTCACCTACTTTGGCGTTAAAATCGCCCATGACTACTATTATGTCATGCTTGGGTATTGTGTTGATGGTACTTAGAAGCGTTACATTTATTTGTTGAGATACTAGCGTTATATTTGTTTGTTGAGATACTAGCGTTATATTTGTTTGTTGAGATACTAGCGTTATATTTGTTTGTTGAGATACTAGCGTTATATTTGTTTGTTGAGATACTAGCGTTATATTTGTTTGTTGAGATACTAGAGTTATATTTGTTTGTTGAGATACTAACGTTATATTTGTTTGTTGAGATACTAGCGTTATATTTGTTTGTTCAGACAATTAATATGCCAAGGAATAAACATTTAAATGCGACATGGCGAGATAACTACAGTCTACCCTTCTTTTACTTTTCTAATCTACCTTTTTTTTTGCCTTTCTTCCGACATACAACAACCATACAATGTCTGTCCTATCTCATAACCTTGCCTGTGTAGGCCTGTATACAGAAGCTGTTGTATTTCTAATTAGGTGATCTGGTGTTTTGTTTTGATATTTTAAAAATAAACATTATCAATTACCATTATATTCAGTTTGATCATGTATGTCACAACGTGGCTTTAATTAGAGTCTATCTGAGTACAGCGACAAGACACCAGTTTGAGGAAAGTCTGAGAAGATAGATTTAGATGAGAATTACAGTGAAAGTAGAAGGATGAGACTTATAGCTTCAAGGGTGAGAACCTAGATTGACTCTCCCTCGCCACTTGTGACTTATTTACTAGCTACTGTCTCACCACCTCTGACTACCAGAAAGGAGATAAGGTTACACTAAAGTATCCACATACACCACTATACAGTCAAAGCACATAAGTACAGTATAGTTAAAGATAAACTGATCCAGTGTACATTTTATAGTTTATTAAAACAACAAAATCAATACCACAGCAAACAACAATAACGTGCAAGTTTGCACAACCTGAAAAAAGAACAAATCAAGTGAAAGGCACAATATAAAAAATTTCCACGCTCTCTTTCACACCTGTACGAAAACAACTAAGGATAAAGAAATATACTTGGTGGGGGTCTCTAAGTAAGAGCCACCACTCCTGATTACACTATTGTTACTAACTAAACACACTGTCCCGCTGAAGATGCATAAACTAAATGACTACACTGTCCCAAAAGCGCTCTAGGCGGTCCTGCACACCTAGCTAATACACCATCAAGAAATGCTACACTAATGGATTCTGCAGCGCTAACTAAGAGGCTGACCTCTAAGTATTTCTATCTAACCCTACTGTTCCTCGCTAAACTCCTCTCTCTCTCTCTCCTCTGTTTCTGTTCAGTGCCTCTCTGACGTTATCGTCTTCGTCTGAGGCTGCGATGAGTTGCTTTTCGTCACGCACCTCCTACCGTTAGCATTTAGAAAGGCATGTTTTCCCTCTCTCCTATCCCGAATACTGATGAAGAGGGCCTTGGTAATTAGATAGATATTTAATTGCCTAAGGCTGTAGATTTTATCACTGCTGATGACACTCAATTCTTCAAACCGCCGAGTTAACCCGCGTCGGGTTTAGGCCTACTGCATTATTGTGGCAGTAAGTAAACAACACCAGGCAACGTAGCCTGTTTTGGTGTTGGCCTTTATGAGCTAAGAGCTCCTATTTAGAGGCAAGTCCCCTGTTGAGGCATAGGTTTCCTCACGTCAAGAGAACTTCTAATTCCTCTCAGTGTTGCAGATGTAACTGGGCGCCAGGTATAAACGCGTACCCAGTTTTCTTCAATTACACTGATGTCTCGTGCCTCCCTCTCTCTTGAGAAGGCAAAGGGCTATCTACAACCTCCTCGCCGTGAATCGCCAACTTTACCGAATTTCCCGGACCGGACAGACTGCAAATGGTGCGTATTCACGGCACAAAATTCTTGGATTAGTGAGCGATAACTACTTTTTGCGCTCACTATATATATTGCTAATAGTCTGATACAAGACAGACGTTGTGAGTCATCGCGTCTGGCATAATCTCACAGGAACCGCTTCTACCCAACCTTTGACCTACTATCCTGCCTGCACATAAATTAAATCGAAACCCCACCAATCATATCATAAGCTAACCTCTGACTCATTGTTGACCGAGCAATAGCAAAATTATTTCTGCTCACTCGCCGAAATTATACGTAATATTTTGTAACGTTCCTGACCTCCTATCTACCAGAATGAATCACTGATTCCACGTTACCACCTGGGTCGTGCTTTCCCCATCCCCACAAATAAAAGGGTTGATGAAGGTTGTCAGATTAATCCAACCGTCATAAAAATAACCCAGAATAAATTAATAACGAACTCAAAGACGACTATCACACTCTCGACCGGCAGGGACAGATAACTATTTTTCGCCTCAGGACAGGGCATAACAAACTGAATAAACACATGCACAAGCTACGATTGTCTGCTTCACCACTGTGCACATGTGGATTAAACGAACAAACTGCTGAGCATGTTCTACAGGACTGTCCTCTGTATGACCAGTTAAGAAAGATATACTGGCCCAATGACTCAACACTAAACTCAAAGCTATATGGAGCTAAAGAGGAACTTCAAAGTACAGTCGAATTCATCATGAGAACTCGTCTGACGGTGTAAACATCAAAGATGCGATCGCAAGAAGAAGAAGAATAACGAACTCGAACGCCTAAGAATAATTAAAGAACAAAATTAAATAAATGGAACCAAAAAATGGGGCGAGTTGAAAATAAAAATAACAATACCTTATCACAATGTAGGAGTTTATATTTATATTTGCGCGCGCGCGTGTGTGCCTGTGAACATACTATTACTGTTCAAAAAAAGAAACGCATAGCTATTTGAGGGCGCGTTTTTATGAGTTTGTAAGTAAAATTTGGTGCTAGGGTATATAAAAACCAGCCTCAAATGTTCTTTACAGTGTCAAATGCACGTGTTGACCTGAATTGCGTTCGTTTTTGTAATCGTTACAACGCAGTGGTCAATAGTGTTTATGACGCAATTTTTGACCACAGCTCATGTTGCGCGCACGTGAAAGGAACAAAATTTGGGGTGAACACTATTCACTGACTACGTAACTGAAACCCTATAAAAGGATAACGCTACACACAAAAAATTCTGTTCATTTTCAAGCAGACATTTATGGCGTCTCTATTGATAAATTTAAGGAACATTGCAATTGGCCGACTGCATGCAGGCGAAAGTCAAAGTCAGGTTGCCAGGCATCTAAACGTGCATTAGAGTACCATCAGTCGACTTTGGCACCGGTTCCAAGCCACTGGCTCAGTTGAAGACCGGCATCGCAGTGGACGACCCACAGTGACAACAGCAGCGGAGGATCGCTTTATTCGGCTTCGTCACCTCAGATACAGGTTTACAACAGCTTCCTCAACTGCCCAGTCATTGCCTGCAGGGCGTCATGTGTCTGATCAAACTGTCCTGGAATAGACTGCATGACGCTGGACTTTGGGCACAACGACCTCACCGAGGACCTGTCCTTACGCGCCGCCATCGCCAAAATCGTCTTCTTTGGGCCAACCAGCATCGTCCCTGGGCAGCTGAGAACCAATGGAGACGTGTCTGGTTTAGTGACGAATCTTTCTTTTTGTTGCAGCGTCATGATAAACGGCGTAGGATCTACCGTAGGCGAAATGAACGTTTTTCCCAAAATTGCATTGATGAAGCTCCTCCGCACGGTGGTGGAGGTGGAATGGTGTGGGGAATGATCAGTTACAACGAAAGGAGTCAATTGGTGCACATTGAAGGAGGCTTGAATGCGAAACGATACGTCAATGAAATTCTTCGACCCCATGTCCTTCCACTTTTGGCTGCCCAAAGGTCTGTGTTTCAACAGGACAACGCCAGACCCCATTGTGCACGGTTGACCACGCAGTTCCTGACTGCCAACAACATTCTCACCCTTCCCTGGCCATCCCTGTCTCCAGACATGAGTCCGATTGAGCACCTGTGGGATGAGCTGCATAGACGTGTTTGTCGCCGAGACGTTGCTCCAGCCAATCGTCCTGATCTTTTCCAGGCACTCCAGGAAGAGTGGGCAGCCATCCCACAGGCCCACATCAGACGTCTGATCGCATCCATGCCCAGGAGATACCAGTCGCTGATCGATGCAAGAGGAGGCCACACACCATACTAACGGGAAAGCCCGTACGCCAAAAAACTCTCGTGACCCAGATGCAAAACAACTGTCAATTGATTGGTTGAACGCTAAGGTATTCTTGTGTGCAATTTGAACAATTAACTCATTAAATTTAAAAAGTTATTGAATGTCAAAATTATGGCTGTGTGTGTGCCTTCAGTAGCTATGCGTTTCTTTTTTTGAACAGTATAATAGTTTTATAATTATCTGCTCAAATAACAAGTAGGCCTGGGAATTTACATTAAATAGCACTCGTTTTAGAGCTGCTTTCGATCGACGTACAGCGGCCATACAATGAATGTCCTACCCCATAACCTTGAGTGTATAGGCTTTTTTCAACAGTTAATATATATCTTTAAATGTTCTTACTGGCATTTAAAAGGTGAAAAATTATATATATATGTCCTATGTAAAATATAATAAACATTGAAGAACAAATATGAAGTTGTAAGAAAACTGACGGTTGCAGTAATCTCTGTATTTGGTCAGTAAGAATTTGTTACTTGTCCCAGAGTGAAGATGGACACTGTTTAAAAAAAAAAAACCATAGTTCCATAACAGATACTGCCGTAGGAGAGTGAAAACTTAGAAAATTTACTACACAAGGTCCAGCTTCGTGAGGTGGGGTGACCAGCTCACGTCCTCGCTGCTTTTGCCGTCAATAACTCACGAGCTAGGTCACGTACAAATGTATCACTCGGCAGACTGAAGCATTACGATATCAGGTTTGGACCTCGAGGCCCGATAGCTTTGTCACGAGAGGCAAGCGCTCTAACTATGGCTTTGGAACAATGAAATTTTTGAATTACTCCGCTCCGGTATCTTTAGTGACTGCTCCAGCTCCGCTCTGGTATCTTTAGTGACTGCTCCAGCTCCGCTCTGGTATCTTTAGTGACTGCTCCAGCTCCGCTCCGACCTCCGACTCAATTTTGTTGTTGTTTTCTTAACTTCTAAGTTTAAAAAGTGCACGTTATAGCACTGAAATGAAACGATTTATTCAAGAATTTTTCAACAATTAAATATCATTTAAACTAGAATGGCCCGTGTTGTTTTCTCGGGTCTCTGAGGAAGCAAACAAAGAGTAGGCATGCTGCAGATTCCGGTACTGCCGTAAAAGCCGAAGGGAATGAACACGTGCATGTGGGCTGCCTACCTCATCATGTAAAACAAACTACTATGGAAATCATAACTGCAAGTACACATGTTCCTATAACTTCCTATAAGGCAACCAGCTGTCGTGCCAGGCGACACCGCTCCATTGGAAGCGAAACGGGAAATGAAGCTATGTAAATGAAACTACAGGAGAATCATTCATTCAATCTTATATTAATAGTTCTTTCTGTTAAAAAAAAAAAAAAAAAAAGTTATTGGTACAGTCTTTCATAACTTGCCGCAGATTATTTAAAATTAACTTAAGAGCCGAAGGCAGTCGCTCTTCGCGGGCTTAAATTGTTGATGACTAGGGCTAGGATTTTAATGACCTAAAATTGCTAGAAAACGACCAATAAAAAAATGCCCTCTAAAAATAAAAACTGACTTTAATAGTTTCCGAGCTAAACTAAAATTATTTTGTATTATGATAAGAAGACAATGAACGACTTAAAACAAAACAAAAAGAACTTAACAATATAATTTAATGTATTTAGCTGTTACTGTGCCAAACTGAAATTTTTCAAGTTACTAGAAAGAAAGAAACCCAGTAAAACAAAACAAGGAAAAATATTTTTTTAAAACTTCATTTGATTAAGTTTCTGGCCAAACTGAAGGTCAATTTTATTAACGAAAAACATGCAGTCTAAGACACATGCACACACGCGCCTGCGCGTACACACACACACACACACACACACACACACACACACACACACACACACACACACACACACACACACACACACACACACACACACACACACATCGCACACACACGCACACACACACACACACGCACACACACACAAACACCCACTTTAAAAATACAATTTACATTTTCACATTTTCTGAGCCAAACTGAAAGTTTTTTTTTAATTACCAAAATAAGTCCTTATTAACAAAATAAAAAACAAAACAAAAACACACACACACACACACAAAATAAAAAGACATAAATTACAAATGAATATTTTTACATTTTCTAAGGCAAACTGAAGATTTTTATTTAATGAGTGCAGAATGACAATACACAATTAAAATCGTGTGCAGATTTTCCAAAAAAAAAAAAAAATGTATATCTAGATTTTCAAATTAAAAAAAAAAGATCTAGGCCTAATCGGGAAACAACAGATAATATGTGCGGTTTAACAATGTTGCATGGAGTAACACAATTTAAAAATAGCACGGGGAACAGGAAGTTATGGAGAGACATAATCAAATGTGCCAACAAGATGGTACGTAAAGAAAACATGTAACACTTTGAGAAACCCTGGACTAGTCAACACCCTCGCAAGTAGATGTTATTAACAGACTAATGGTAATAATCTAGAAGGCGAGTGTTTTATATGACAACTGTTGACATAAAACTTCGGTAGGCCTCTGTCCTAGTGCGAATGCTGGGGATGTGGTTCGATGGTTTTACCCCCCAGCACCGTGTCAAGATACTGTTCTAAAGTACACAAACGAATCGAATTTCTCTAATGCTTTCAGATAGCAGGTGTTTTGTCATGTGCGCTGCGGGTTAACATAAGGATTCAAAAGCTATAGTCCAGCAGTGTGCGGATACGTAATAGCAAGAGGAAAAAAAGGGTTGTTGTCATTGGCGCAGCCAGGTTGTATCATCAGGGGAAGTGAACAGTTTTTTAAAGACAGGTGCCACCTGCAAAGCGCAATAATCCATTAGGCTAAGTAGGCTGAATCTTAGGGGCTCTTGCATAAGTTAAAATAAAAAAAAAATGCATAGATTTTTCAATTAAACGTGTCTCTAACACTTCACTTCCACACAGAAATATCTACTATGGGACTATCTTTACTTTTGTGCGTCCGACTGGCAGAATGGTTGGAGCGCTGGCCCCTCGGAGCAAAGGTGCAGGGTCGAAACACGGGGGTCTCCGTTCCAGTCCACATAGCTGTAAGGTGACCTGAATCTGTTCTTGGTTTTGGGGAAAAAAAATGCAGCGAGGAAGGGAACTCATTACCACACCTCCATGCTTGACGCGAGTATAGTGAGGTCTCTACCACTTCACTTCCAAACTGCAGTATCTAACTTTTTTTTTTTTTTAACTTCAGTAGCCAATGACCTTACAACGGAGAGTAAAGCTAACCCAGATAATCTACCTTCAAACATTGTGGAGCCAAGAAGGACTTTGTAAGTTTTTGTCAGCTAAATGCTAAAGCAATTGTTCTCAAACTTTTTTTTCTCTGGGCCCCACTTTCGGGATGAAAATTTTGTTGCGCGTCACCGAATTTTTTAATTGATAAGAAATACCTTCATAAAATCAACTCCTAGCAGCGCTTTATTCATAAACTAGAACACAATAATGATCATGAGGCGTCCAGAAAGTATATAACCAAAAAAAGGTGGTCTCATAGCTGATACTGCCGTAGGGGAGTGAAGTGTTAGAGACTTCACCATACTAGGTCCAGCATCGAGAGGTGGGGGTGATCAGTTCCCTTCCTCGCTGACTTTTCCTTCCCTAACTCAAAGTCAGGTACCCATTTACAGCTGGGTAGACTGGAGTGTGTCGGTACCGTGATTCTAACCCGGCACCTTTGCCGTGTGAGAGACCAGCGCTCTAACCACTCTGCCAACCGGAAGCTCTATATAACAATACAGTTACATAAAAACATGACTCATTCACAAAATATCACATTCAATTTATATTACTTTTAACTATTTTTTTTATTACGAGTATTATTAAAATCTATTTGACATAAATTAAGTTATATTACTGAATAAAATCTGGAAACTTTTACATATATTTCCAATATTATACCACAAGTAACAAAATAAAAAAATAAATAAATAAATAACAAACAAAACAACCTTCACATTTATTTTTGGCATATGAATTTTTTGAAAATTTCTCTAAATCCTTTATTGTCTTTGAGTCTTCCCGCCAGACTTGCTATACTCTCGCGCCAGACCGTTTGGGAACCACTGTGCAAAAAAGGATCGTTCCCTAGCTGCACTACTTATTTACAAGGTCAGACAAATATGGAACAGTCTCGATAAGTTATGATAAATATAACACATATCATTGGCGTAAGTACACGATTGAAAGTGAGATCGTCAACACTTGAATTCACCCGAATTCAGTGGTCATTATCTCATTGTAATCTTTGAAGTGAAAGAAATACTTCTACAACTTAGGTTTGGCTGTCGGCCACATTTGAATAAACGTCTGCCAAAGAGTCTATTTTGTTGACACTATCGGCTTTGTCAAAGTGCTTTAGATCTAACTCGCTAAATTCATATACCACATTTGCGACCCAAAGATGCAGCAATAGAGAATGCAGTCAGCGACCCATAGCTTGACTGCTTGCGTCAGTGTCAGCGAACCAGAGCTGACCAAGACTCTACTCCACCTCCAAGTGGTGGTCCTGGAAACAGGCTGCATCACTGCAGTCTGGCTGAGAGAGTGGGGATCGAAGAGGGAAGGCAAACCCGGTCCCAAAAAATGCTGTGCTGAAGTCGGATGTGTCGGCCGAAAGGCGCAGGTATCGCAGCTAATGTGTAAACAGACACAACTCAAGCAACGTCCTTTTCAGGATGAACGAGGAAGAAGAAGAAGATACCCCATTTTAAAAATGCTCACATAAATTACTCGTGCTATTTATAACATAATCTAAGGATACTAAGCGCGATAAATTATGAATGTATTTCGGGCTTCAAATATTCTGTCATTACTTGCAATTTCGTCATGTATCTTTCTCTCTTACATATTATGAGCTGCTGGTTTTTCAGATGTAATATACAATTTCTGAGCTAGCTCGGTTGCTTCATTATCAAACTGTTTTCAATTAAGATTCAAATTCACTTTGACTATTTTGCTTTTCATTTTCAAAATTCTAAATCCAATTAGAAACTGTTACTAGGTCTACACTACTTTTTGGCAAAATGTGAATAACAGGATAACCTTTTCTAGCTGCTGAATCAAGAACATAAAAAGAACGAAGGATTTGTAAATGTGTAACCAGCAGCTCCATGCATATGGTAGATGGTTAAAAGGGGTGTGCTACAAAGAAAAGTAGCAAACACCTTAATGAAAAAAAAAAAAAATAAATAAAATAAGTGTGGAGCGTTGCCAGAATACACCTTCCAGCAGCAAAGTGTTTAGGGGTTATTATTATTTGTTTGTGTGTGTGTTGGTTTTAATCTCACCATTCTCAATTCTGTTCAGGGCAATTATTAACGCTGGTTAATTTTGCAAGACTGCTTTTACTGCTGACTAGATGCCCATGTACTTTTAACAAAATTTCTCTCGAGCTCATGCGAAAGATTCAATACAACTTCCCTGTTCTTTTAATGTAGAAAGACGAGGTAAACTTTCCACACAAAAAAACGCGCGCGCACGCAAACGCACACGCGCGCGCGCACACACACACACTAACACACACACACACACATTTTCTAGAAAACCGAGTTTCAATAGTGGAGCTTAATGGATCCATCAGACTCAAGTTAAATTATATGCACAGAAGTGCGTGAAGCAATTTCCCGTTCCCTAGTTTGGAGACCAGATTATTTCACCTGACATGGTGCTCGTTCTAGCACATAGTTCCTGTGTTTAAGGAATGTTGCAAATTTGCAGGATGTTTCATCTCTTGTGCAAAAGACGTCCTAGGCGTGAAGAATGCAAAGTAGGCATGTGCAGTAAATCAAAGTACAAACATCTCAAACCTCAGCAAGGTGACGGGAGATATACTCAAGAACAGGCAAGAGATACACCACCCACAGATCTTAGAACACGCCACATAAAACGCCAGAGGGTTTGCAGTCTGGAAAAAGCACAAATGTAATGTTATATAGAAAAAGGAACACTATATACCGTAATTATAACCCATATGGGGTTGAACCGGGTATCCCATGCACAAAACCAAATCCATTGTTTTGTGCAAGGTTATAAAATCAAACAAAGTTGGCATCTAACTTCACATAATTTGACGATCCTTTCACTCGATTTACATCTTCATCTTCAGCTTCTTTCTGACGTACCCAAAAAGTTTCTTCTTCTGGGTGCAGTTCTTCATCCCTTATCATTATTGCGACATCACATGTGCGCTCTCTTCTCCTCTCCGGCAGTATTGAACTACATTTGTTGTGCGTACTGAATTAGGTGCATTATTCTTTAGTTAGCACCCTATTTTCCCTACTGACATTGTTCACGTTTCACGCTTCGATGCATGACAGGGCCAGACAAGCGTATCGCCCATCCTTGAGAGATTAACTGAGTCCCTAAAACGTGATAATACCACATTTACTCCAGGTAAATGCGAGCACGAAGTGTTTACTTAAGATTGCATAATTACTTCCGACTCGACAAGAAAAATGTAAGACGTTTAACGTAAAAATTACCAATAATTCTCGGATGTAGCAACTCCATATATGGAGGATGACTGTTTGAAATTTGCAAACGCATGAGTCATACAGAATACTGCATGAGGAAAAGTTTTCATAATATGAACTTTGAATGTATTGGCTGGCTTTTGGGGCGCCAATAAACAACCACGCGATTAGAAGATTTGTCAGAGCGCCGTGCAAGTGGAAGCGTGGGCCGGGAACTTACGATATAACGCAGGAAAGGTTTGGCATACGACACTGCATTCCAGAAATCATCACAAGTAGACATCTAGAACCTTGCCACAGGAAAGAATAGAGTCAGTATTCTGAATTTTTAGGAACGAAAAAACGTATCTTTTATCCACTGGAAAATAAAACTCGCCAATATTAATACGGAACCAGACTCCCACATAAACGACTCACAAGTCACAGAGGAATTCTAGAATAAGAAATAATATCCCAGACTGTTTTCGAGGCCTCTGTGTTAAGTTGCCAAGACTATTTACCCGAGCAAGACGTCTAAGATTTGCCTAGTTACTAGGGTGAGTTGTACATATTTTTATACTTTGAAGAACCAAAATCAGAGGTAATTCCAAGTGGAGAAAGGAAGTGGATGATGATGAAATCATGTGTATATTATCATTTATAATGAGTTGTATGTATGTTTAAAGTTGTTCCTTCAGGCACAAGCCACTTGCCGCTGTCCATTTGAAATTTTTTCATTACATTAGCTAAAATAATGGTGATTTTTCATCACATCCCCTGAGTTATATGATATACACGCAGGGAGAGTATAAATTCTAAAAAAACAAATCGGTGATGGACAGCGGGGAAAGGCGCCTGATCTAAATCAGGAAAACAAATACTTAGCAGCGTGATGTGTTCTTTTATTCCCTCTAAAGTTGGTGGTACGGATTGTAGAGACCATTTGGGGTTCTACCCACGTAAATAGCTGTACTAGTCTGGGGTTCGAAGCTTGAGATCGACGCGTCAAACCTACATCCCACGGGTGGTGAAGATCCCTGCCTTGACCGGAAGCGGTTACCTCCAGAATCCGTTGGAGCGTTCTCTTGCCACAGAGACGAAGTGATGGAGCCAGCAGCACCAACATTTCAGCAATTTGGACGCTAAGTTATAAATTTAGCAGGCCACCTCATAAGACAGTATTATCATCTCCTAAACCGAGATCTATGATGTACCATAATTTCTCATAACTACCTTTTCATATTTATTTACATTTGTTTCAAAGTAATTGATCATTAAATTTGTATATGTTGATTTTGACAAATTCATAGTTGAATCAACAACGGATGATGGTCACAAAATTTGGTTTAGTGGAGATGAGTCCAAACATCAGCATGAAGTAGGTTTTATTGGACATAAAGATAGATTGAACTCTGTCATCAGCTGCACCCCAATAAATAACATGCTTATCACCATACGTATTGCAGCACATTCAAAGAACATCTCCATCATACAAGTATATGCCCCCACTACTGACTATGAGGATGATGCAATTGATACATTTTATGAAAATCTGGATGAAACAATTAAGAAAATTCTAAAGAAAGATCTTCTCATCGTGCTAGGTGATTGGAATGCTAAAATAGAGCCAGATGCATACGGTCAGTGGGCTGGCACAGTGGGGAAATTTGGGACAGGAGAAACCAACGATCGAGGACTAAGGCTACTAGAATTTGCCAGCAACTATAAACTAACCCTTGCAAATACACTATTTCCTCATAAGTTATCAAGAAGAACAACGTGGCATGCCCCGAAAACTGAGATACATGGCCAAATTGATTTTATTCTTGTATCCAAAAGATTCAAGTCCAGTATTAATAAAGCCAAGACTAGGACTTTTCCTGGCGCCGACATTGGTAGTGATCACGACATGGTATTGATGACGCTCAAGCTTAAACTCAAAAAGAACTATAAATCAAAACAGATGTTCTCAGTTAAGATTCAATTTAGACAAACTGAAAGATCCAGAAATTGCCGGAATCTTTGAGGCAACTGTTGGAGGAAAATTCGCAGCTCTCAACTTTTTGGAGGATGATATCAACTCAATCACAGAGAACACGAAAGACGTGCTCATTGAATCAGCAACAGAAATACTTGGTAAAAGAAAGAAAATACACAAACCATGGGTTACAGATGACATTCTGAAGTTATGTGATACACGGCGGGAAATGAAAAAGGTTAAGAAAGAGGTTCCTGAAGCAGCGTGGCAATACAGTATGGTGAATAAAAATATTAGAAAGAAAATGAAACAGGCCAAAGAAAAATGGGTAGCTGATCAATGTGAGTCCATTAATATGGGGCTAAGAAAAGGTAACAGCAAGGCAGCTTTTGACACATTAAGAAGACTATCAAAACCCCAACAACCCAAGGTAACTGTCATAGAAGATAGCAATGGGGCTCTGCTCAATGAAAAAACAGCTGTAATGAGAAGGTGGACAGAATATTGTAAAGAATTAATAATAATAATAATAAATTCTTTAAGCACCAAACACGGCGCATAAGGCAGAAACCAGTGCTCTCCAGGTTGTTCGTTGTGACGCCACTCCTCTTAGCTCTTGCACATTATTTAGGCCCAACGTTCTTCCTTCTCTTATTATTGTTCTTCTGAGTGTTTCTTTTGGTCTTCCTTTTTTCCTCTTACCCTCAGGAACCCAAGTGAGCGCCTGTAGTGGTATTCTGTTGTTTTACATTCGTAGGACATGACCGATATATGACCATCGTCTTTTCCTTATATAGTCGGAGACATATTTCTGCCTAGAGTCTTCTCTTATTTGTCGATTAGTCTTGAATTCTTTCCAACTGATGTTCATGAGTTTTCTAAGACATTTGTTCTCGAATGTATTCAGCTTGTTCTCCAATGATTTTGTTATTTTCCAACTCTCACAGCCGTATGTTAACACTGAGATAACATTTGAATTAAACAGACGAAGCTTGGTATGTATATTCAATGATCGTAATTTCCAAATGTTAGATAATCTATTGAAGGCGCTAGCTGCCAAAGCAATTCTAGTATGGATTTCTCTTGTTGTGTCACCATCCTGAGTCATTTTACTGCCTAAATAATTGAAACTTTCAACTTTCTGTAGTTTTTCCCCGTTCAAGATGATATCAAAGGTCTCGTTAGAAAAGTTCATAGCTTTAGTTTTAGAGGCATTTATTTGGAGACCTATTTTAACCGAGAGATGACACAAATTATTTATTGCTTCTTGGGATTGTCTTGGTGTTGAACTTAAGAATGCTACATCATCTGCGAAATCCAGGTCCCCCAGGAATTTTCCATTTGTCCATTTTATACCCAATTGTTCATTGTGGGTATAGTTTCTCATAACCCAATCAATAGCTATTCCAAAAAGGAGTGGTGACATAATACAGCCTTGTTTCACCCCTGTTTCTACTGTAAACCATTCTGTATTCCCTTTATTTGTTCTAACACAACATCTTGCATTGTCATATAGTGCTTTGATTATATTCACATATTTTGTTGGAAAACCATAGATTGTAAGTATCTTCCACAATGATGGGCGGTGTAGACTATCAAAGGCTTTTTGAAAATCGACGAAGGTGATAATAAGTGGCGATTGCCTTTCCACTGATTCTTCTATAATTGTTCTTAGTGTGAATATTTGATCAATACATGATCGTTTCGGCCTGAAACCCGCTTGTTCTTCTCTGATCTTTTCGTCAGCATGCAATTTAAGTCTTTCTAACATCATGCAACATAATAATTTTCCAGGTACTGATAATAGAGATATACCACGCCAGTTATTACAGTCTGATAGATCACCTTTCTTCGGTAACTTTACAATAATACTGTCTTTCCATTGTTGTGGTGGTTGTTCTTCTCTCCATACTTCATTTATAATATCTAAAATTCTCAAGAGGTTGTTGTCATTAACTGCTTTAATCATTTCCCCTGAAATTTCGTCAACTCCAGCAGCTTTAAAATTTTTTAATCTTTTAACGGCTTGTTTGATCTCGTCCAGCGTGAATTCATCGCAAGTTACACTGACTAACAAAAAAAAATTTATTTTTTCTTTCTCCAACATTTCTATGTTTTTCTGGTCAATTTTAATGCGCTGTTTTTAAATCTGCAAACCGTTTTTCTCTATCAGGTCGGGATCTCTAGAAATACGCAATTCAAGTTTTTTAACAACGCATACAGTATTACAACATCATTCATACAAGAAGTGTAACAGTTATGTAGGCTTGAATTTCTTTGCAGTCGACTTTCGTCGGTGAATGACATGTGGTACATCGCGATGAAGCATTCAACAATAATCGGCAAGCATGGTCACACTACACCGTCCTTGATAGCGTGACTCCATTACGGCGATATCTTGATGGAATCGTTCTCCACGTTCATCGCTGACTTCGCCAAGGTTGTCAGGGAAAAAGTCAAGATGCGAATCGAGCAAATGGATTTTGAGGGACATGTTACAGCCCATAATTCTGTATGCATCTATGCACTGCTTAACAATATGCACATAGTCGACAGATTTGTGATTTCCCAGAAAGTTATCGATGATCGATTTGAATGCCATCCATGCGCGAAGTTCACTACCATGTAACAAGTTCTCGAATTGTTTGTCTGCAATAACTTTCCTAATCTGAGGTCCTACAAAGATACCTTCCTTTATCTTTGCATCGCTAACTTGCGGAAACTTTTCTCGAAGATAAGTGAAAGCTTTGCTCGTTTTATCTAACGCTTTTACGAAATTCTTCATGAGCCCCAACTTTATATGTAACGGTGGTAAAATGATGCTGTCTTTGTTAACTAATGGCTCATGTATTACATTTTTATGCCCGAGCTGCATACGATCCCTGATAGGCCACACCTTTCTTGCATAATGTTCCTGTCTGTTGCGGCTGTCCCATTCACATAGGAAGCAACAAAATTTAGTATACCCAGTCTGCATGCCCGTGAGCATTGCAATGACCTTTAGGTCTCCACAAATCCGCCATTGGTAGTCATTGTACTTTATTTTTCGGAAAAGTATAGCCATATTGTCATAAGTTTCTTTCATATGAACAGACTGGAATTGATGAAAATAAATTTCCGTTATGCAATAACACGGCTTTTAGACTAGTCTTGGAAGAGTCGATGAAAAGTCGCCATTCGTTGACTATGTGCTCATGACCGAGGTGCACCATTAGACCGTTTACATCTTTGCAATAGCAAATGCCATCATCCATCTTAAAGTATTGAACAAGTTCTCTGTGTCTACGACGAAATTTAGATATCTGAGTATTGGGCGCTAAAAGATTCCATTCTTTGAGTCGCGAACCGAGTAATTCCGCTTGTCCTTTGGTAAGAGCGAGATCACGTATTAGATCTGACAGTTCTGAATGGTTAATTAAGTGAACACCATCATTCACCGGTATATAATCCGAGTCAGAATTAGTTTCTAAAGCAGATAAACTATCACTTTCTGATGGTTCATTCACGTCCAACGGATATTGTTCTGGTGGAAATGGGATTGGACATGTGATTGGATCATGAGGCACTGGTTTCGAAACCAATTCAATATTTGGATAAACCACAGACTTTCTAGTTTTAAAAGGGAAACCATGGATATTTGTCAAGCAGAAGTAACAATCAGTAGCGTGATTTGTCGGTTCACGCCATATTACTGGCACTCCAAAAGGCATCGACTTATGCTTCGGCGATTTTCGTAACCAACCTGCCAATGTATTTGCACAAGTCGAACAAACTGCATTTGGCTTCCAAGATTTATTTGCATCATCAACTTTCGAATCGAAATAACGTTCATATGCTTTCTTTAGTAATGGTGTAAAGTTTTTCTGGTGAACACGATCGGTAAAATATCCGCACACGTAACAGAACAGATCAGCCGAATTTCTACAACTTCTAGAAGCCATATTTCGCTCAGAATTATTTCAAAATACAGTAACTATTTAAAAAATAGCGTAACATATGTCATGCATCTTTTAGCAGTATAAAAAGTAGAATTATTTTGCATTTTATTAATTTTTAATAAGTTATATAGTAAAAATGAAACGGAGCAAATAACGGTTTCCCAAAAATATATTTATT
Organism: Oreohelix idahoensis; assembly: GCA_024509875.1. Taxonomy (NCBI): domain Eukaryota; kingdom Metazoa; phylum Mollusca; class Gastropoda; order Stylommatophora; family Oreohelicidae; genus Oreohelix; species Oreohelix idahoensis. The sequence goes on along the minus strand of JAMPIV010002758.1, from coordinate 266,344 downwards.
CCCAAATATCTTAAGAACCCGACGTGATAGAGATAAACGGATTTCAGATTTGAAATCAGCGCAAGAAACTGACCTAAGAACACTTATTCTTATATAAGAAAGAAAAATGTTGTTTGTCAGTGTTATTGGCAAGGTGGTTGTGGGTGTTTCATTATTAAAATCAGGTGTTACTGTTGGTGGTGATCTGTGTGGTGAAGTGGGATGTTATAAATATTTATAGGGGGACTTAGTGTACTGACTGAGATCAGCTGTGAAGGTATCTATATCTAATGAGAGTAGTGTATTATAGATAACCTTACTTGCTGCCACATATATATATATCTCAGTCAGAATTATTCTGGAATAGTGTGATGACTACGTTATGTGTCTAGGGTATGTGTATGATGAAGTGTAAGTCACAACAACAGACAGATAAACAATTTAATTTAATCCACTACTCTTGACAACACTGTGACACTCACATACATATAACACTCTATGAGAATATCTTAAGGAGTCACTGATAACTTTTCAAATAACAATATGTATTCATTGTTGTCATAAAGGTATATGTGTCCTGATTCAAATACAAAGGAACCAGGAATCACAATCAATTTTAATTACAAGTTATGTACAGAATGTATTAATATGAATATTGTAGTGACATATCTTATTACAAATATCCTATGTGTGTCAGTTGTGTAGTGGTAAAATGAGGTAATACTGGTTTTGTTTTGTTCAAGCTCTGTTGGTATTTGTCATCATGACTTCAATAGTTTGTCTTAAGGAAACTAGTATCGGAGATGTTCTCAGTTCCTGATATTAAGACAATTAAATTCCCCTCTGAATGTTATTTTTACAAAGTCATTTCAAGATGAGGGGACATAATGTTGAGCTCAGCTGGCCAAATCAGCTTATCTTGCGTGATGGCGGCAGGAAAGGACTCCTCTGCTCGAATTCTCCCCTGGGCTCTGGAGACACCTCACTGATAGCTAAAAAGACCAAGGAGTATGCTGTCCGACTCTGGATTCAGCAAAGCTCTGACCAGGTGCTGCTCAATACCATCAAGACCACGGTCCCTGAAAACAAGAAGGATGTACCTTCTACTTCATAACTAATTGATACTCTAGTTCTACACAGAGCACAATACATCACAAACATTGAGTTCAGAGCGTTAGGCCAACTGTCAGCTTCATCTGAAATACTTTATACCAGCATTAACCTCCTTAATGGTTACTACGCCTCTGCAATTCCAGCATTATTTCTGTCTAATCAACAATCTAGGTGTCAGTGTACTGTTTGGCCATTCCATGCAGTTTTACTTTCCTCCGACACCTTCTGTTCAGGCTGGAGCATTATAGGCTTTACATCAGGTTTGCTACTGAACTACACATATATACAGGCATAAATTAACAATTCACATTCAATTTTCATTAAAAGATACTGAATGTTTCAAGCTTACCACAATTCATGGAAACAAACACAGATACGTTGATTAGCAATGAATTCTGGCACAATTACTGGCACAAATTCCCATCTGCTTATGTTCCAGGCTTTTATTTAGCAAAAATATGAGCTGGCTTCAACGCACTGTTGCTTTATCAAGCTTATTTGCACTAGTGGTCTCGAACTAACGCTTCTAAGTGAGTATATCAGCGAGTCTGGCCAATCGAGCCACGTTTCGACAAGGGTTTGAAAAAATTTTAACTTCCTACGTCTCCCCTAACAACCAGGATAGCATTTATAGCCCGACTAATCGTGTTTAGCCTTACATATCATTCCAGCCAATCAGTTCAAATGTAACTTGTGGCCCATTTCCCGTACAATGGTGGTGAAAAAAAAATCTACCACTGAGCGATTCTGATTTTGGGTGTTGTCTGACAGCACTATCATTTTATTTTGGCTATAACTTGTTAATTCCTAGAATATTTGCATAACGTTGTACATATTCTTTGTCAGCAAACCCTAAGGAGCCCAAATATCCAAATTTAAAAGAGCTAAGTGGCTGCGTTCAAAATATGCAATTTCTAGGATAGTCGTGTAGTTGTTTTTTTATTTTTTATGTGAGAACCGCCACCTGTCCTGCTGTACTGTCAGACTAATGTCAGGATTTCGGACATAAAACAGTAGAATGTCAGGTTTCCCCAATAAGCGTTTTTCAGATTTTAAAACCTAACGCTGGGAAGGGTAGTGAATTTATCACTGTCCGTCTGAAAAAAAGTTAGTGCATGTAGTCTTACACGCGTGATGGCAGCATTTGTGTATCGCGCGACGCGTGTTTAGTGTTCGGCTTTCTGCCTCTCCCTTCTCGCTATCCTTTAGTCCATCTGTCTTTTGTTTTTGGTAACATAGTGTAGAAAAAGACATGAATGGAATTTAAAATTTAGGTCAACTTGCATATTTCAAGGTTTTTCTTAGAAAGGCAGCACATTTTATTGTGTGTTTGGGAAACGCGTGTATGTTGCAGAAGGCCTTTAATATCAACGTGAAACGTTACAATTTGCCGACGAAGTAGAAAAGAAGGGGGATTTCGAGTACTGTCATTGTGACAGCACTGTTCTTTACCATTCTTCTTCCTTTATTAATTTTATTTGTTAGGCTTCATATTTACCTAATAATTTATATATGTGGATTAGAATATTCCACGACACCTCCCCTCTTAAAACAGACATTATATGTCAGTCCTTTATTCTATATACACATAGAGAAATTTATTATTAGTTCTGGGGTTTACGGTGATTCTCATCACACGGATGGCGGCTTAAAAAATCCGCTCCCAAATTTGTTTTTCCAGATATATACTCAATGCTAAAATTATATGGAGCCAAAAGTAAAGACCATCGGAGTAACCTGGAGTTCTCATGCCTAGCCTGTGCTAGAAACGATAAAGGTTTGTGGTCTGTTTGCAACTTAAAGGCCTTCCCATACAGATAAATATTGAATTTCTTTATTGCCCATATTACTGCAAGACATTCTTTTTCGCTAGTTGAGTAGTTGATTTCAGCTTTATTCAACTTTCTGCTAGCATATGCCACTGGGCTTAATACCCCATCCAATGCATCTGATTTCTGTAGTAGAGTTGCACCTAACCCAATATTACTTGCATCCGTCCTTACTATGAATTCTTGACTTAAGTCAGGTAATTTCAAAATAGGTTTACTTGTGAGCTTTTCCTTCAATTCTTGGTAAGTCATTTCACATTGTGGTGTCCATGTAATGCGATCTGGATGTCCTTTACGTGTCAATTCAGTTAACGGTGCACATATGGAATTAAAGTTTTTGATATACTTCTGGTAGAAACCACATAATGAGACAAAGGATCTCACGTCCTTCTTGGTTTGTGGTCTCGGGGCTTTCTGTAGTTTCTCTAAATTCTTTGGGTCAGGGGTCATGTTTCCCTGATAAACTGTGTGTCCCAAAAATTCCAATTCTTTACATCCAACGCAACATTTGGTTGGTCGGGCTGTTAAATTTGCCTCCCTAAGTCGATCAAACAGCATGTTCAGAGAGTCAATGTGTTCCTCAAATGTTTCTGTTGCTATAAGGATATCATCCATAAAATTTGTTATATAGGGATTATTCAGAGGATCCAATAATTTTCTCATCATTCTAGAGAAGACACTAGGCGCATTCTTCAATCCAAATGGCAATCTATTAAACTCATAGTGTCCTTCTGAGGTACTAAAAGCTAGGTATGGTCTAACCTCAGGCTTTACTGGAATCTGATAGTATCCTTTACTCAGATCCACTTTTGAGAAATATTTAGCTTTATTTAGCCTGGCAAACAGCTGATTTGTATCCGGCAATGGATCCACCTGTCCTTCTGTAATAGCATTCAGTCTCCTGTAATCTATACAGAGTCTATGTTCTCCAGAGGGCTTCCTTAAGAGTACAACACCGGAACTATATGAGGATTCACTGTGTGAAATAATTCCCTCCTTCAATAGATAGTCTATCTCTTCCGTCAAAGCTTTCTCCTTAGCAAACGGAATCGAATATGGTTTCATACAGACAGGTGTGGGGTCTATCAGTTTCATATCATATTCCAATAGGTTTGTATGCCCTGGTCGGTCTGTTAACACCTCTGCATGATTATTTAGAACCTGTTGCACTCTCTCTTTCTGAGTTTTCGTTAAATGTGTACTGATTTTCACCTGTGCTGCTGTCTCACAGGGGTGTAATGGATATTCAAATGATGAAAGTGGTTCCTTTTTCATCTCCATGGCGATGGACAAGGTCAACAAGTGTGTCTCTTCCTGATGTTCTCTTTCCAAATATTTCTTCAGGAGATTCACATGATAGATTTTTTCTTTCCCCTTCTTATCTATCTTATAATTTGTTCTAGACACCTTCTCTAAAACTGTATATGGACCCTGCCATCCAATTTGTAACTTATTCTGACTCCCAGGCAAAAGAAGCAGTACTTTCTCTCCCACAGCCAAATTTCTGTCTTTCGCCTTCCTGTTATAATAGGCAGCATGTTTCTTCCTGGCTTGTTTCAAATTTTCATTGGCAAGTTTCCAGCCAGTTTTCAAACGAGTGGTCAGCTCATTCACATATTGGTATGAAGATGTAATGTTTTCCTCTGCCTTTTCATCAGTCCACGTTCTTAACAAAGCTACATATGGACCTTTAATTGTGTGGACCTATTTGTCCATGCACCGGTATGGTCTCTTCCACTCGAAGCTTTATAGTGATGATTTTTCCTCCCAGAATTATCATTCACAAAACGACCGCTACCAATTCTTCTTTTGGGGTTGTCTCCCCACTTAAAATTCTTGATGAGAGATTTCCTCTCTACATCTTCTTCCTCCAGTTTGTTTAAGTCCGATTGAGGGATTTTCGGCTTATCCTGGGGTAAGACATCTTTTTGCACTCTCCGCATAGTGGCCATTGTAAAACAGTTAAGTGAAGCTTGTCCGTGAAAAGGGGCTTCCCATTCCATTTGGTCCACTTTATCAAATCTATTTTTCTTTTTATTTTCAGGCCTAATTTTGCCCCGTGGCGTGTCCAGGTCCTGATCCATGTTCCCACTTGTGGGTGTTCCCTCATGTGCTATGCTACACCTTTCTACAAAATTCTCAATGTCCCATCTTGCTTTGGGCCAATAATAATTGTGAGCCACCTTTTGAATGATGGTACCTATCTTCTCATGGTCCCCATCTGGTTTCACATGTATGCTCCTTATTAATTCTGTCCTATATCTCTTTGGAAGAACCAGCTGTCCGTGACCATGGGATCTAGTTCCGGCCTTCCTATACATCAACTTGTTTTTCATGTAAAAATCTCCCTTGCCTGGAGTTGTATGACAAGTTGACAATTTTCTGAAACAAGGCTTGAGTGTTTTATCCCCAGCCTGTGCCTTCCTCATCTCTTCTGGAGTGGTATCTAACATAATATCCTCCTCCTGTCTTGAGGTCGACCTGACCTGAAGGGTTGCCATATACACAGGTTTCCTTCTGCAACGGTCAGTGTCATGATTGTCCATCTGACAATTCTTACACCACCTTTTTCCTTGGTTGAAAGATTTTCTTTCATCATATTTCCTTTCATCGAATTGTGGGAATTTATTTTTATTTTCATACCGTGGCCTATCAAATTGGTGCTTACCTTTATTTTGATCCTTAGGATCAAATTTATTAAAGTTCTGTGGTGCCCTAAAGTTATCCACTTGTTTCTTTTTATTACCTGTTACCTCTGCTTGAGCTGCTTGATACCTTTCAGCAACATTTAGCAACTCACCCAGCCTCTCTGCACCTTGTTCCATGAGAAACTTTCTCATGTCTGGAGCCATGGACTCTCTTAATTGCTCTATAAGGACCATTTCCTTAAGATCTTGGGTTTTCCCCAGAGAAGTCCATTTCTCCAAGTATGTCTCTATTCGTGCAGAGAACTGGTGATAGGTTTCACCTGACAGTAGTTTAGCATTCCTAAATTTTTTCCTATAAAATTCTGCATTCTTTTCATACCTTAACAAAAGAGCCTGCTTTAGCATGTCATAATTTTCCTGATCACCTCTACTCATTTTTGCAAAAACTTCATAAGCTGCCCCACGAAGTCCTTGAGATAACTTTAAGCTCCACCTTTCTCTCTCTAACCCATACGTGGTAGCTAATAGTTCATACATATTTAGGTAGCTCTCTATATCATCGTCTTTCTCAACAAAATGATCTAAATGAAAATTCATAGCTGAGGTTGAGGCTCCCTGGTTAGCAGTGGCCTCAGAGGCAAAGGGACTGGCACCATTTTCAGGAGCATGGCCTTGAAACTCAAACTCCCTTAGTCGTAACTCATGTTCCCTTTGTAATCTCTTCTCCTCCTTTTCTGCTTCCCTCTCTGCAGTCAATCTTCTTTCTTCTGCAGCTAATTTCTTCTCTTCTCTTTCTGCAGCCTGTCTTCTTTCCTCTGCTTCCAATGCTTTAGCCTCTTTGTCAGCCTCAATCTGCAACCTCTTAGTCTCAGCCTCAGCTTGCAACCTCTTAGTCTCAGCCTCAGCTTGTAACTTCTTAATTTCAGCCTCAGCCTCAAATTGTAACTTCTTAATTTCCCTTTCAGCCTCTAACTTTCTTTCGGCCTCTTTTTCTAATCTTCTTTCTTCGCGTTCAATAAATTTGTCACATTCCGTGGTGACATAGGCAACCATAACTTGCCCATCTAATCCTAACTCTTTTGCAGTCTGAACAGCAGCAGATCGAAACTTGGCCAGGTCCGCCATTGTCTATCAGGTAAATTTCTACAATGTCTAACCAACAATTTAATCTCTAAATATATCTAATGGACAACACAGGCACCGTGAGCTCAACCTTATTTAATTCCACCCAAGGATACCTTTTAATTCTTATATTCCCTGAAGTGAATTACCCCCAATATTTTTAATAGGGAAAGATTCAAAATCCCAAGAGCGAGACCCCAATATATGTGGTGAAGTGGGATGTTATAAATATTTATAGGGGGACTTAGTGTACTGACTGAGATCAGCTGTGAAGGTATCTATATCTAATGAGAGTAGTGTATTATAGATAACCTTACTTGCTGCCACATATATATATATCTCAGTCAGAATTATTCTGGAATAGTGTGATGACTACGTTATGTGTCTAGGGTATGTGTATGATGAAGTGTAAGTCACAACAACAGACAGATAAACAATTTAATTTAATCCACTACTCTTGACAACACTGTGACACTCACATACATATAACACTCTATGAGAATATCTTAAGGAGTCACTGATAACTTTTCAAATAACAATATGTATTCATTGTTGTCATAAAGGTATATGTGTCCTGATTCAAATACAAAGGAACCAGGAATCACAATCAATTTTAATTACAAGTTATGTACAGAATGTATTAATATGAATATTGTAGTGACATATCTTATTACAAATATCCTATGTGTGTCAGTTGTGTAGTGGTAAAATGAGGTAATACTGGTTTTGTTTTGTTCAAGCTCTGTTGGTATTTGTCATCATGACTTCAATAGTTTGTCTTAAGGAAACTAGTATCGGAGATGTTCTCAGTTCCTGATATTAAGACAATTAAATTCCCCTCTGAATGTTATTTTTACAAAGTCATTTCAAGATGAGGGGACATAATGTTGAGCTCAGCTGGCCAAATCAGCTTATCTTGCGTGATGGCGGCAGGAAAGGACTCCTCTGCTCGAATTCTCCCCTGGGCTCTGGAGACACCTCACTGATAGCTAAAAAGACCAAGGAGTATGCTGTCCGACTCTGGATTCAGCAAAGCTCTGACCAGGTGCTGCTCAATACCATCAAGACCACGGTCCCTGAAAACAAGAAGGATGTACCTTCTACTTCATAACTAATTGATACTCTAGTTCTACACAGAGCACAATACATCACAAACATTGAGTTCAGAGCGTTAGGCCAACTGTCAGCTTCATCTGAAATACTTTATACCAGCATTAACCTCCTTAATGGTTACTACGCCTCTGCAATTCCAGCATTATTTCTGTCTAATCAACAATCTAGGTGTCAGTGTACTGTTTGGCCATTCCATGCAGTTTTACTTTCCTCCGACACCTTCTGTTCAGGCTGGAGCATTATAGGCTTTACATCAGGTTTGCTACTGAACTACACATATATACAGGCATAAATTAACAATTCACATTCAATTTTCATTAAAAGATACTGAATGTTTCAAGCTTACCACAATTCATGGAAACAAACACAGATACGTTGATTAGCAATGAATTCTGGCACAATTACTGGCACAAATTCCCATCTGCTTATGTTCCAGGCTTTTATTTAGCAAAAATATGAGCTGGCTTCAACGCACTGTTGCTTTATCAAGCTTATTTGCACTAGTGGTCTCGAACTAACGCTTCTAAGTGAGTATATCAGCGAGTCTGGCCAATCGAGCCACGTTTCGACAAGGGTTTGAAAAATTTTTTAACTTCCTACGTCTCCCCTAACAACCAGGATAGCATTTATAGCCCGACTAATCGTGTTTAGCCTTACATATCATTCCAGCCAATCAGTTCAAATGTAACTTGTGGCCCATTTCCCGTACAATGGTGGTGAAAAAAAATCTACCACTGAGCGATTCTGATTTTGGGTGTTGTCTGACAGCACTATCATTTTATTTTGGCTATAACTTGTTAATTCCTAGAATATTTGCATAACGTTGTACATATTCTTTGTCAGCAAACCCTAAGGAGCCCAAATATCCAAATTTAAAAGAGCTAAGTGGCTGCGTTCAAAATATGCAATTTCTAGGATAGTCGTGTAGTTGTTTTATTTTTTATGTGAGAACCGCCACCTGTCCTGCTGTACTGTCAGACTAATGTCAGGATTTCGGACATAAAACAGTAGAATGTCAGGTTTCCCCAATAAGCGTTTTTCAGATTTTAAAACCTAACTCTGGGAAGGGTAGTGAATTTATCACTGTCCGTCTGAAAAAAAGTTAGTGCATGTAGTCTTACACGCGTGATGGCAGCATTTGTGTATCGCGCGACGCGTGTTTAGTGTTCGGCTTTCTGCCTCTCCCTTCTCGCTATCCTTTAGTCCATCTGTCTTTTGTTTTGGTAACATAGTGTAGAAAAAGACATGAATGGAATTTAAAATTTAGGTCAACTTGCATATTTCAAGGTTTTTCTTAGAAAGGCAGCACATTTTATTGTGTGTTTGGGAAACGCGTGTATGTTGCAGAAGGCCTTTAATATCAACGTGAAACGTTACAATTTGCCGACGAAGTAGAAAAGAAGGGGGATTTCGAGTACTGTCATTGTGACAGCACTGTTCTTTACCATTCTTCTTCCTTTATTAATTTTATTTGTTAGGCTTCATATTTACCTAATAATTTATATATGTGGATTAGAATATTCCACGACAATCTGTTTAGCACCTCCATGAAGTGCTCAGCCCATCTCTTCATTTGTTCTTTTTCTGTTGGTATTGAATTCCCTAATTTACCTTTAACAGGTGTTTCCGTAGCAGTAGGCTGGTGACATAGTTGTTTTGTAATTTGATAAAGGCACCTACTATTACCAGTTCTTGCAGCATTTTCAGCTTCTACGGCCAGTTCATTGATGAAATGTCTTTTATCTCTTCGAGTTTTTGTCTTCACTTCTTTATTTAACAAGTTATAAGTTAGTTTGCAAGATTCAACTGCATTATGTGTACTTGCCGCTAGTAGTTTAAGTTTTGCTGTTTTCCTTTCTTGTATTTTATCCCAAGTATCTTCTCTCATCCATTTTTTCTTTTTATGTACTAGGTATCCGGTGGTCGCTACTGCTGCTTCTGTCATTGCTGTTCTCAGTTGTTCCCATTTAGTATCGATTGTCTTGGTGGTGATATCGTTGTCAATTTTGCCTAAAGCATCGAAATAGTTGTTCATTTTGACATTATATTCCTCCTTTATATCATTTGATTGCAGTCTGTGTACATCTATTCTTCTATTTTTATTCTGTTGGTATAACTTCTTCAGTTTAATTCTCAGTTTAGCTATGCAGAGGTTATGATCGCTTCCGATCTCTGCACCTCTGTATGCTCTGACGTCTTGAACTGATGAGCGAAATTTAGCGCTTATGCAGAAGTGATCTATCTGGTTCTTAGTTCTGCCATCAGGTGAATTCCATGTTATCTTGTGGATATTCTTATGTGGAAAGATGGTGTCTGCCACAACGAGGTTTGATATTTCACAAAGTTCTAGAAGTCTTTCGCCATTTTGATTCATACAGCCTATGCCATGAGTACCGAGATATCTTTGTACTCCATCGTTGTTGTCACCTACTTTGGCGTTAAAATCACCCATGACTGCTATTATGTCATGTTTGGGTATTGTGTTGATGGTACTTAGAAGTGCTTCATAGAAGTCATTTTTTTGTGGTATCAAGAGCGTCGTTAGTTGGTGCATAACATTGTACAATTGAGAGCTTGAAAAATCGTGTCTGAAATCTAGCTAATATTAGCCTCTTATTGATAGGTACCCAGCTGATAAGCGATGCTGCTGCTTTCTGTGTCATTAGGATGGCTACTCCCTCTGTGTGACGATTATCATTACTACCAGAGTATATAATTTGCTTTTTTTCTTCTGAAATATATTTTATGCCCTTCCCCGTCCATCTACACTCGCTGACACCCAATATGTCCAACTTATAATTATCCATTTCTTTAATTACTTCTTCCAATTTTCCGTCTTGATACATAGTTCTTACATTCCAGTATCCAATTTTAAAAATCTCCTTAGCCCCCAGGATATTAGAATGAGTCATGTTTACTGTCGAGCCTGGTTCTGTTTCGGTAACAATAGCTTGTTTTACGATAGTGAATTGTTAACTCACTGATCAACCCTCCGATCCAACCGACCGATTCGAGGGTTTCGAGGTCAGTTATAGGAAAATATCTACACCACTAGATACTCTGGTGTATCTTTTATTCTATAATTTAACATAACATGGTACTATCCATCGAAATATACACATTCCTGATGTTTTTCTTTCGGCGTCTAAGGTGAGAAACGAATTTCACCTCCATCTTGGAAGGGTAGATAACTTGAATCATAACTGTAATATAACTGTAAACTCGACACTGACTATAGCATATTAAACAACATTCAGTGCGAAAACAGGGAACTCGGAAATGCAGCAATATTACGGAAAGAAGTAGAAGAGGCTATATGTTCGATGAAAGGAGGGAAGTCACCGGGTGTGGATAATATCCCAGCAGAGCTCTTGAAATATGGAGGACCAGATATAGTAAAAATCATGACAAAAATTTGCCAGAAGATATGGAGTACAAAAAAATGGCCAAAAGAGTGGACGCAGTCATTAGTAATACCGCTTCCAAAGAAAGGAAATCTAAAAATGTGCAAGAACTACAGAACCATTAGCCTTATTAGTCATCCAAGTAAGGTGATGTTAAGGATACTCTTGAACAGAATAAAACAGAAATCAGAACAAATCTTGTCTGAGGAACAGGCTGGCTTTAGACCAAAAAGAAGTACCTCAGAACAAATCTTCAATATTAGATTACTGATCGAAAAACATCTCCAGCATCAACACGATTTATACCATAACTTCATCGATTTCACAAAAGCCTTCGATCGAGTCTGGCATGAAGGCTTATGGCAAATAATGAGAAAATTCAATTTTGATACCAACATCATAGATATCATTGAAGCACTATACAAGGACGCAAGCAGTGCTGTTTTTGCAAGCAATGACATTGGATAATTTTTCAAAACAACTGTAGGAGTTCGCCAGGGATGTATCCTGTCCCCAGTGCTCTTTAATATATATCTAGAACATATTATGCAGGAGGCGTCTACGATTATAAAACAACCATATCGATTGGAGGCCGACCTCTTTGCAATCTACGTTTTGCTGATGATATTGATCTTATAGCTGGAACAGAATCAGAACTTCAAGACCTTACCTCTAGACTGGAGAAAGTAACAAGAACGTATGGGATGGAAATTAATATAGAAAAAAAGCAAGATATTGGTGAATAGCCATAAGAAACATGTTCCGACCAACATTACGTTAAATGGGCAAACGTTAGAAGAAGTTAACACCTTTAAATATCTCGGGTCCACTATATGTAGTGATGGAAGATCAAGTAAAGAAATCAAGACAAGACTTGAGATGGCCTCAGCTGCCATGACAAGGCTGACTGTGATCTGGAAAAGTAACATCAGTTTTCCCGTGAAGATCAAATTATACAAATCACATGTATTATCTATTCTCTTGTATGGGTGTGAGGGCTGGACACTCACTGCAGATACGGAGCGAAGGATTCAGGCTTTCGAGTATAAATGTTATAGAAGAATTTTGCGCATTTGCTATAAAGAGCACAAAACAAATGTCTATGTTAGAGAGAAAATAAACACCTATGCAGGCCACTAAGAACCACTTTTATCAGTAGTGAAACGTCGAAAGCTTGCCTGGTTTGGGCATGTAACTCGTCATGACTCCCTTTCGAAAACGATCCTCCAGGGAACAGTCGACGGTATACGGAGAAGAGGAAGGCAAAGAAAATCCTGGGCTGATAACATCAAAGAATGGACAGGACACGGTTTTTCCACACTTGTACGCATTGCTGAGGATAGAGAGCAGTGGAGGACCCTGTCTGCTGATGCTTCCACCATGGCACCCCTACGACCCATGACAGGTTACGGGTTGAGATGAGATGATGATAGTTGAATTAATCATTACAGAGAGAAAGGCATATGTATGATCCAGAACCTCTAGTATATATTCATTAATATATATACATATCTATATCGAGCTAATAAAAGGAATTTCGCTGAGTTAAATCAGCTGGGAGCTTGAACAAACAAATCATTTATATCCATCTTCACAAAAGGCGGCGGGTCAAATACAAAGTTAATGTGCTAAGACTCATTCAGCATTGTAACAACAGACCCTAAGGTCTTAAATATTTGGACATGTGCCCTAATATAACCCACTAGGTTGAACGGGACGCGCTTTGCCAAAACGAGGTAAATATCTTGACTTCCGAAATATCTTGTGAACACCCTCAAGGTATAAGCATCATTGTCCTTGTATGTACAACTCTGCCAAGAGTAATCTTGTGTGAAGGTAGAAACCTTTGAAGACCCACATTAGATACTCTAGGGTTGGCCCCTGTTGGACCACTACTGCAGAGCAAGAGGAGACAACCCGTGACAATTATCAAATAACATAAATTTGAACGATGTACATTTTTAAAAATTTGTCTGCTCACGACACTACTTGGTTTAATCCACGGGAACAACCAGTTTGGAAGACCAAAACTGAACGTGATTTTGTAGAAAGGCCCCACTTTATTCAAAAGCTGGACTATTTAGGTAATGCTTTTATAGCTGGAATTTTATTATGTCGTTACTAATTGTTTTAACATTTTTCCTAAATGCAATGTTAGAAGTATTGGTCTTAGAGAAGAAGCGAAAACAACCATTACACTAAGTAATAATCAAACAAACTGAACTACTGTAAATTATTCATAGTTTTTAGCGTTTGTTTACACTGCAGGAAACAATTCTTGCTAGAAAGCAAACATGTGTGGGAGTCTAGGTAATGGATGTCAACAATTTAAAAGGCGTCACTTTTACCGAATCTGCTCAGAGGGGCCGCTCCCCCAGCCTCCCCTCCCCCTCACCCCCCACCTCACTACTTGTTGTTTTAAGAAATGACTAGCTTATATAACCAATCTTTCTTTGCAAGGAGCATTTGAAAATTCAACACGTTATTTTTTCATTAGTTTTGAACGAAAAAGCTTGCATATATAGTGTTATGTAAAAATACATCGTCAACAATTAATGGTTAATAAATCATTTTCATACATAGTAAGTTCTTAAATTAATTTGCCGATTGCTTTTATTCCCTTTAGAACAGGGCTTCTTAACCTGGGGTGCATGCACTCCCTGGGGGTGCTAGACCAACCTTCAGGGGGTGCGAGACATGATGGTTATTTTAGAAGGCGAATCATATTAACATTATATACTACACATAACTCAAATGTATTTGTACAAAATAGAACATTGACAATGTGAATTAGATACCGAATCTTAGTCACATTCTGTAAATAACACTTTCACAAAACATTATTGTTTCTCTTTATCTAATTTTTGCATATTTTGTGAGCTAGAAGATAATGGTGTGCGAAGCTTCTTAAGATGATGCAAGGAGGTGCGAGGCTTCTTATCATGCTGTAAAGGTGTGCAAGGCTTCTTAACATGCTGTAAAGGGGTGCAATGCTTCGTTAGATGCTGTAAAAGGGTGTCTTCTTCTTCTTCTTTGATCCATAACCGCCAACCGTCAAAGCAGTCAGCGGCCATCACGCTGGTGGCGTCTTGTAGGGCAGCAACAAATTGATTCCACTTTGCTCGGTCGGCGGCCATCCTTCGTACAGTGCCCCAACTGTGGTTCATTCTTTGCATCTCAGCTTCCACAGTTCTCCGCCAAGTTGTTTTTGGTCGGCCTCTCTTTCGCTTTCCCTCAGGGGTCCATAGCATAGCTGTTCTTGTGATGGTATCAGGGTCCCTTCTGAGGACATGGCCAACCCAACTCCAGCGTCTGCCAGCTATGATGGTGTGCATGTCCTCCTGGTTACTCCGAATAAGTAGTTCTTGGTTGCTGATGGTGTTTGGCCAAAAGATTCGGAGAATTTTCCTTAGGCAGATTGTGTGGAAGGAGGACAGTTTCGACATTTCCTTCTCTGTTACTCTCCAACATTCCGCACCATAGAGAAGCACAGAAAGTACACAGCTCTCATACAGTCTTAATTTAGTGTTTGTGCTGTACTGGGAAGACTTCCAAATGTTGTTGAGAACAGCAAAGGCTGTTCTCGCTTTATTCATTCTGTTGTTAATGTCCTTGCTTGTTCCGCCGTCAGGTGTTACTATGCTTCCTAGGTAAGTAAATGTGTCTGTCTGTTCTAACTTCTGGTTCCTTACTGTTATTGGCTCAGGATTGCCCACATTTAGTGTCATGACCTCTGTCTTCTTCAAATTGATGTTCAGGCCAACCTGCTGGCCATACTTATTCAGTCTATCGGTTTTGTCTTGAATGTGTTGGCGTGAATGCGCGAGTAGTGCAATGTCATCTGCATATTCCAAATCTTCCAGTGTAGAAAACGTTGTCCATCTAATTCCTCTTGGACTGCCCTCTGTTGTCTGGCGCATCACCCAATCTATGACTGTCAAAAATAATGTTGTTGATAAGGGGCATCCCTGTCGTACTCCTGTTTTCACTTCGAAAGTTACATTGCTCGATCCAACACTGCACGTAAAGTTAGAATAGAGGCTTTTTATAATGGAAACAATGCGGCTGGGAATTCCATAAGCCCTCAGAATTTTCCATAGGCTGACCCTGTGTATGCTGTCGAAAGCCTTTTCAAAATCAACAAAGTTAATGTACAGCTGTCTCTGCCATTCTGAGCACTGCTCTATAATGTTCCTGAGGGTAAATATATGATCTGCACATCTTCTGTTCTTTCTGAAGCCCGCTTGTTCTTTCCTCAGTTTATGATCAACTGCTTTTGAAATTCTCTGGATGATTATCCTGCCTAGTATTTTGCTGGGAACTGAGAGGAGGGTAATTCCTCTCCAGTTGTTGCAGTCTGCAAGGTCGCCCTTCTTGGGCAATTTGACAATTATTCCTTTGTCTACTCTGTTGGTGTTGTCTCAGTTTCCCAGACTTGTGCAAATAGTGGTTCTAATAGTTCTGCTGCTAGTTCAGGGTCTGTCTTGAATAGCTCAGCATTCAGATTGTCGTGACCAGGCGCTTTTCCATTTTTTAGCCCTTTGATAGCTGTGATAATTTCTTCTTTTCGTGGAATGTCTGTATTTACGTCTAAGTCCCTTTCAGCCTCAGGAACATTCAGCTGAGTCTCGGGTGGTTCCTTATTCAGTGTTTCTCTGAAGTGCTCTGCCCATCTTGTTTCCTACCCCTGTGCTGTGGTGATGAGATTTCTTTGCTTGTCTCTTACTAACGTTATGTTGTTTGCACCTCGTTTTCCACTGATAGCTTTAGTTATTTTATAAACTGTGCTTTGTTCATTTCTCAGTGCTGCCTCTTCTGCCTGTCTTGCAAGGTCATCCAGAAATGTCCTTTTGTCAGCACGGGTTTGACGTTTTACTTCCTTGTCCAGCTGACTGTATTGTTCACTATATATTGCCTTTAACCTGGGAGACTTAGCTTCTGTTTTCTTCCTTTTCATTTCCTTTCTCTTCGCTATGGTGTTTAGCGTTTCTGGTGTTATCCAGTCTTGGCTCTTTCTTTCCTGGAATCCCAAGCACGACTTGCTGCTTTCTTTGTATATTGTTGAGATGGTGTTGAATTTCTGGTCCACATCGTCGGTCTCTGTTCTTTCCTGGCTTTTGGTAATCAGATATCGTCTCTTTACTTCGACCATGAACGCTTTTCTGGTGAGGGGGTCCTTAAGTTTCGTGATGTTATATCTTTTCTGTTTGACTGCAACTGGTCCAGCAGCTCTGAGTTTCACCTTCAGTCTTGCTACTACTAGGTGATGATCACTTCCCACATCTGCGCCTCTTCTTACTTTCACGTCTTGTAGTGCATGTCTCCATCTGCCATTGATCATTATGTGATCTATCTGGTTTTTGTCTCGTCCGTTTGGTGATTCCCATGTTAACTTGTTGTGGTAAAGTGGGATATTATAAATATTTATAGGGACTTAGTGTACTGACTGAGATCAGCTGTGAAGGTATCTGTATCTAATAAGGGTAGTGTATTACAGATGACCTTACTTGCTACCACATATTTATACCTCAGTCAGAATTATTCTGGAATATTGTGATGACTACGTTGAATGTCTAGGGTATGTATATGATGAAGTGTAAGTCACAACAACAACAGACAGATAAACAATTTAATTTATTCCACCACACGTGACAACACTGTGACACTCACACACATTTAACACTCTATAAGACTATTCTTAAATGAGGCACTGGTAAATTTTCAAATATAAATATGTATTAATTACTGTCACTAATATATATGTGTCCTGATTCAAATACAAAGTGAACCAGGAATCACAATCAATTTTAATTACAAGTTATATGTACAGAATTTATCAATATGAAACTTGTAGTGACATATTTTATTAATATTATCCTATGTGTGTCAGTTGTGTAGTAGTAATATGAGGTAATACTGGTTTTGTTTTTTCAAGCTATGTTGTTATTTGTCATCATGACTTCAAGTGTTTGTTTCTGTTGGAACTAGTATTGGAGATGTTCTCAGTTCCGTTCATTAAAACAATTAATTTCCCCTCTTATTTTTATACAATGTCAGTTTAAGATGGGGTTACATAATGTTGAGCTCCGCTGGCCACATAGGCTTATCTTTAGTGATGGCGGCAGGAAAAGACTCCTCTGCTCGATTGCTCCCCTGTGTTCTGGAGACACCTCACTGTTTGCTATATGGACCAAGGAGTATGCTGTCCGCCTCTGGATTCAGCAAAGCTCTGACCAGGTGCTGCTCAATAACTTTAGGACCACAGTCCCTGAAACAAGAAGGTTGTACCTCCTACTTCAGAACTAATTTATACTCTATTTCTACACTGAGCACAATACATAACAAACACTGAGTTCAGAGCGGTAGGCCAACTGCTATCTTCATCTGAAACAATTTTCACCAGTATATTCCTCCCTAATGGTTATTACGCCTCTGCAATTCCAGCATTATTTCTTTCTAGTCAATAATATAGGTGTCAGTGTACTGTTTGGCAATTCCATGTAGTTTTACTTTCCTCCGACACCTTCTGTTCAGGCTGGAGCACTATATAGGCTTTACCTCATGTTCGCTACTGAACCACACATATATACAGACATAAATTATCAATTTACATTCAATTTTCATTAAAAAGATATCAAATATTTCAAGCTTACCACAATTCATGGAAATATTACAGAATTACGTTGACTGGCAATGAATATAGCACAATTTCGATCTGCCGATGTCCCAGGCTTTTATTTAGAAAAATATGCACTGGCGCTCAACGCACTGGTTCTGTAGTAAGTTTATTTGCAAATGTGGGTAACGTTTAACATATTATTTGTCAGCAAGTCCTAAGGAACCCAAATATATAAATTTAATGGGGCTAAGGGGCTGCGTTCAAAATATGCATTTTCTTCCAGGATAGTCGTGCTGTTGCCACCTCCTCACTTCCAAACTTTAGGGTGTCTGCTGTACTGTCATACTAATGTCAGGATTTCAGACATAAAACAGTAGAATGTCATGTTTCCTAATAAGCGTTTTGTAAGTTTTTTAAAACCTAACTCTCGTTTTATCACTGTCGATTTGAAAAAAGCTAGTGCTTGTGGCCTTACACGCGTGATGGCAGCAATTGTGTATCGCGCGACTGTGGTAGTATTGCCTGCGTTCCGGCTTTCAGCCTCTCCCTTTCTTTCTATCTTTAGTCCATCTGTCTTTCGTTTTTTTTTAACGTAGTGTATAAAATGACATGAATGGAATTTTAAATCTAGGCCAGCTGCGTATCTCAAGGTTTTTCTTAGAAAGGCAGTACACGTTTTATCGTAGAAGGCGGGTATTGAAGCAGTAGGCTTTTACTATCAACGTGAAACGTTACAATTTGCAGACGAAGTAGAAAACAAGGGGGATTTCGAGTACAGTCATTGTGACAGCACTGTTCTTTACCATTCTTCTTTCCTTTTATTGAAGTTATTTGTTAGGCTTTACATTTACGTTTTAATTTATATATGTGGATTAGAATATTTCACGACATCTCCCCTCTTAAAACAGACATCTTATGTCAGTCCTTTATTCTATATACTCATAGATAAATGTAAGTCAACTTGACTTTACTCTGCTGTAGTGCTATCATGGTTTTATGTAGTTGGGTCCATTCAGAGTAGGCACTACTCATGAAATCTGCCTCAGACCTCTACAACCAATAATATTTTTTCGGTTATGTTACTGAACAGCCGCAAGTGTGACTGCTTGTCTTAATGCTGCTTCACAACCCGTATTCACCATTTCTCTTCTCTGAGTCTGCGCAATGACATGTCCAGAGAACATTAGATTTTCCCCAAAATGTACGTTATGAGGAGATAACATATACCTGGTGATAGCAGAGTTTTCGTAGTGGATCCCATAATCTTCTTATTAGCCTGTATGAAACATTCGGAATATCCTCAATCAAAGAGGCAACTCAGGGATTCATTACGTTCCTCCGAATTGTTTACATCCAACAAGTTTGTCTGATCTCAGGTTTTACTGGAATCTGCTAGTAGCCTTTACTCAGATCCACCCTTGAGAAATATTTAGCTTTATTTAGCCTGACAAACAGCTGATTTGTATCCGGCAATGGATCCACCTGTCCTTCTGTAATAGCATTCAGTCTCCTGTAATCTATACAGAGTCTATGTTCTCCAGAGGGCTTCCTTAGGAGTACAACACCGGAACTATACGAAGATTCACTGTGTGAAATAATTCCTTCCTTCAACAAATAGTCTATCTCTTCCTTCAAAGCTTTCTCCTTAGCAAAAGGAATCGAATAGGGTTTCATACAGACCGGTGTGGGGTCCATCAGTGTGGACAAGGTCAACAAGTGTGTCTCTTCTTGATGTTCTCTTTCCAAATATTTCTTCAGGAGATTCACATGATAGATTTTTTCTTTCCCCTTCTTATCTATCTTATAATTTGTTCTAGACACCTTCTCTAGAACTGTATATGGACCTTGCCATCCAATCTGTAACTTATTCTGACTACCGGGGAGAAGAAGCAGTACCTTTTCTCCCACAGCCAAATCTCTGTCTTTAGCTTTCCTGTTATAATAAGCAGCATGTTTCTTCCTGGCTTGTTTCAAATTTTCATTGGCAAGTTTCCAGCCAGTTTTTAAACGAGTGGTCAGCTCATTCACATATTGGTATGAGGATGTAATATTTTCCTCTGCCTTTTCATCAGTCCACGTTCTTAACAGAGTTACATATGGACCTTTAATTTTGTGGACCTATTTGTCCATGGACCGATATGGTCTCTTCCACTGGAAGCGCTATAGTGATGATTTTTCTTCCCAGAATTATCAGTCACAAAACGACCGCTACCAATTCTTTTCTTGGGGCTGTCTCCCCACTTAGAATTCTTGATGAGAGATTTCCTCTCTACATCCTCTTCCTCCAGTTTGTTTAAGTCCGATTGAGGGATTTTCGGCTTATCCTGGGGTAAGACATCTTTTTGCACTCTCTGCATAGTGGCCATTGTAAAACAGTTAAGTGAAGCTTGTCCGTGAAAAGGGGCTTCCCATTCCCTTTGGTCCACTTTATCAAATTTATTTTTCTTTCTATTGTCAGGCCTAATTTTGCCCCTTGGCGTGTCCAGGTCCTGATCAATGTTCCCACTTGTGGGTGTTCCCTCATGTGCTATGCTACACCTTTCTACAAAATTCTCAATGTCCCATCTTGCCTTGGGCCAATAATAATTGTGAGCCACCTTTTGGATGATGGTACCTATTTTCTCATGGTCCCCATCTGGTTTCACATGTAGGCTCCTTATTAAGTCTGCCCTATATCTTTTAGGAAGTACCAGCTGTCCCTGACCTTTGGATCTAGCTCCAGTCTTCCTATACATCAACTTGTTTTTCATGTAAAAATCTCCCTTGCCTGGAGTTGTATGACAAGTTGACAATTTCCTGAAACAAGGCTTGAGGGTCTTATCCCCAGCCTGTGCCTTCCTCATCTCTTCTGGAGTGGTATCTAACATAATATCCTCCTCCTGTCTTGAGGTCGACCTGACCTGAAGGGTGGCCATAACAATAGGGTTCCTTCTGCAACGGTCAGTGTCATGATTGTTCATCTTACAATTTTTACACCACCTTTTCCCTTGGTTGAAAGATTTTCTTTCATCATATTTCCTTTCATCGAATTGTGGGGTTTTATTTTTATTGTCATACCGTGGCCTATCAAATTGGTGCTTACCTTTGTTTTGATCTCTAGGATCAAATTTATTAAAGTTCTGTGGTGCCCTAAAATTATCCACCTGTTTCTTTTTATTACCTGTTACCTCTGCTTGAGCCGCTTGATACCTTTCAGCAACATTTAGCAACTCACCCAGCCTCTCTGCACTTTGTTCCATGAGAAACTTTCTCAGGTCTGGAGCCATGGACTCTCTTAGTTGTTCTATAAGGACCATTTCCTTAAGATCTTGGGTTTTCCCCAGAGAAGTCCATTTCTCCAAGTATGTCTCTAACCGTGCAGAGAACTGGTGATAGGTTTCACCTGACAGTAGTTTAGCATTCCTAAATTTTTTCCTATAAAATTCTGCGTTCTTTTCATATCTTAACAAAAGAGCCTGCTTTAGCATGTCATAATTTTCCTGATCACCTCTGCTCATTTTGGCAAAAACTTCATAAGCTGCCCCACGAAGACCTTGAGATAACTTTAAGCTCCACCTTTCTCTCTCTAACCCATATGTGGTAGCTAATAGTTCATATCTATTTAGATAGCTCTCAATATCATCGTCTTTCTCAACGAAATGATCTAAATGGAAATTCATAGCTGAGGTTGAGGCTCCCTGACTAGCAGTGGCATCAGAGGTAAAGGGACTGGCCCCATTTTCAGGAGCATGGCCTTGAAACTCAAACTCCCTTAGTCGTAACTCGTGTTCCCTTTGTAATCTTTTATCTTCTGCTTCCCTTTCTGCAATCAATCTTCTTTCCTCGGCTTCCCTCTCTGCAGCTAATCTCTTCTCTTCTCTTTCTGCAGCCTGTCTTCTTTCCTCGGCTTCCAATGCTTTAGCCTCTTTGTCAGCCTCAATCTGCAACCTCTTAGCCTCAGCCTCAATCTGCAACCTCTTAGCCTCAGCCTCAATCTGCAACCTCTTAGCCTCAGCCTCAGCCTCAAACTGCAGCCTCTTAGTCTAAGCCTCTAACTTTCTTTCGGCTTCTTTTTCTAATCTTCTTTCTTCCCGTTCAATATATTTGTCACATTCAGCAGTGACATAAGCAATCATAATTTGTCCGTCCATTCCTAACTCTTTCGCAGTCTGTACAGCAGCAGATCGAAATTTTGCCAAGTCGGCCATTGTCTAACATGCAGTTGTAACAATTCAATCTATCAATAATTATCTAAGGACACTACAGGCACTGAGAGCTCAACGTTATTTATTTCCACCCAAGGATACTTTTTTAATTTCTATTTATTCCCTGAAGTGAATTACCCCCAATATGTTTAATAGGGAAAGATTCAAAATCCCGGACGAGCCCCCAATATATGTGGTAAAGTGGGATATTATAAATATTTATTGGGGACTTAGTGTACTGACTGAGATCAGCTGTGAAGGTATCTGTATCTAATAAGGGTAGTGTATTACAGATGACCTTACTTGCTACCACATATTTATACCTCAGTCAGAATTATTCTGGAATATTGTGATGACTACGTTGAATGTCTAGGGTATGTATATGATGAAGTGTAAGTCACAACAACAACAGACAGATAAACAATTTAATTTATTCCACCACACGTGACAACACTGTGACACTCACACACATTTAACACTCTATAAGACTATTCTTAAATGAGGCACTGGTATATTTTCAAATATAAATATGTATTAATTACTGTCACTAATATATATGTGTCCTGATTCAAATACAAAGTGAACCAGGAATCACAATCAATTTTAATTACAAGTTATATGTACAGAATTTATCAATATGAATCTTGTAGTGACATATTTTATTAATATTATCCTATGTGTGTCAGTTGTGTAGTAGTAATATGAGGTAATACTGGTTTTGTTTTTTCAAGCTATGTTGTTATTTGTCATCATGACTTCAAGTGTTTGTTTCTGTTGGAACTAGTATTGGAGATGTTCTCAGTTCCGTTCATTAAAACAATTAATTTCCCCTCTTATTTTTATACAATGTCAGTTTAAGATGGGGTTACATAATGTTGAGCTCCGCTGGCCACATAGGCTTATCTTTAGTGATGGCGGCAGGAAAAGACTCCTCTGCTCGATTGCTCCCCTGTGTTCTGGAGACACCTCACTGTTTGCTATATGGACCAAGGAGTATGCTGTCCGCCTCTGGATTCAGCAAAGCTCTGACCAGGTGCTGCTCAATAACTTTAGGACCACAGTCCCTGAAACAAGAAGGTTGTACCTCCTACTTCAGAACTAATTTATACTCTATTTCTACACTGAGCACAATACATAACAAACACTGAGTTCAGAGCGGTAGGCCAACTGCTATCTTCATCTGAAACAATTTTCACCAGTATATTCCTCCCTAATGGTTATTACGCCTCTGCAATTCCAGCATTATTTCTTTCTAGTCAATAATATAGGTGTCAGTGTACTGTTTGGCAATTCCATGTAGTTTTACTTTCCTCCGACACCTTCTGTTCAGGCTGGAGCACTATATAGGCTTTACCTCATGTTCGCTACTGAACCACACATATATACAGACATAAATTATCAATTTACATTCAATTTTCATTAAAAAGATATCAAATATTTCAAGCTTACCACAATTCATGGAAATATTACAGAATTACGTTGACTGGCAATGAATATAGCACAATTTCGATCTGCCGATGTCCCAGGCTTTTATTTAGAAAAATATGCACTGGCGCTCAACGCACTGGTTCTGTAGTAAGTTTATTTGCAAATGTGGTGCTGACCTGACGCCTCTGATTGACTATATTGGCAGGTCTAACCAATCATGCCATGTTTACACAGCTTTTCAAAAAAGTACTCCTACTCACGTTTCCCCTAACAACAAAGAAGTAGTATTTATAGTCCGACTAATCGTGTTTAGCCTTACATTTATTTTCCGCCAATCAAATAGGAGGTAACATGTCAGCCTATTTCCCGTACAATGGTGTGTTGAAAATCTGCCACTGAGCGATTCTGATTTGGGTGTTGTCTGACATCCCTCACTATTTCTTTTGGCTATAATTTGTTATTTCCTAGACTATTTGCGTAACGTTTAACATATTATTTGTCAGCAAGTCCTAAGGAACCCAAATATATAAATTTAATGGGGCTAAGGGGCTGCGTTCAAAGTATGCATTTTCTTCCAGGATAGTCGTGCTGTTGCCACCTTCTCACTTCCAAACTTTAGGGTGTCTGCTGTACTGTCATACTAATGTCAGGATTTCAGACATAAAACAGTAGAATGTCATGTTTCCTAATAAGCGTTTTGTAAGTTTTTTAAAACCTAACTCTCGTTTTATCACTGTCGATTTGAAAAAAGCTAGTGCTTGTGGCCTTACACGCGTGATGGCAGCAATTGTGTATCGCGCGACTGTGGTAGTATTGCCTGCGTTCCGGCTTTCAGCCTCTCCCTTTCTTTCTATCTTTAGTCCATCTGTCTTTCGTTTTTTTTTTTAACGTAGTGTATAAAATGACATGAATGGAATTTTAAATCTAGGTCAGCTGCGTATCTCAAGGTTTTTCTTAGAAATGCAGTACACGTTTTATCGTAGAAGGCGGGTATTGAAGCAGTAGGCTTTTACTATCAACGTGAAACGTTACAATTTGCAGACGAAGTAGAAAACAAGGGGGATTTCGAGTACAGTCATTGTGACAGCACTGTTCTTTACCATTCTTCTTTCCTTTTATTGAAGTTATTTGTTAGGCTTTACATTTACGTTTTAATTTATATATGTGGATTAGAATATTTCACGACACTTGTGCACTTCTTTGTGTTGAAAAAGTGTTCCTCCAATGACCAGGTTGTTAATACTGCAGAAGCTTATTAATTTGTCCCCATTCTCATTTACTGTTCCACTGCCGCATTTCTCCATTACTCTTTCGTTATAATTATTATGTGTTCCAACTTTCGCATTTAGGTCTCCCATTACTATAATAAGATCGTACCTGGGTACAGTTTCCATTTCCTTTTGTACCTGTTGATAGAACTCATCCTTGAGCTCTTCATCGCTGTCATTTGTTGGTGCATAGCATTGTATAATTGTGGTGTTGGTGAATCTCCCTCTCAGTCTTGCTCTTATTAGTCTGTTGTTAATGGGTTTCCATTCCAGTAGAGACCTTTCCATTCCTTTCTTAAGGATAATGGCTACACCTTCGTTGTGCTGACCGTCCTCTCTACCAGAATAAAGTACTGTTTCCCCTGTAGCTGTTTTTATTCTCCCCATCCCTGTCCATCTGCTCTCGCTTATTCCCAGGATATGTAGTTTGTAATTCCTCATCTCTGCTGTGATCTGTCTCAGCTTTCCTGCCTCATTCATAGTTCTGACATTCCAAAAACCAATTCTGGTTTCGTGTTTTGCAGTCTGGGCATCCGGTTTCGTGCCAGTGGCTTCCTTTCGGCTTTCACCACTGTCAGTCATACGAGCCTGAGACTCCGGATGTCCGTCCCGCATCAAAGTATTTTCATTTATTGCTGTTTCCGTAACGTGTGCGATTTTTTACACAGACAGGGGTGTCGGCCCTGTACTAAAACCCCCAACCTGGAGGACCAGGGTACCAGCTTTTGTCTGACCCCTACCCACGCAGACCAGTCCAGCATGGTTGAACCTTCCAGGAGTAAAACTCCCACTGGCATAGCTCTGGGGATTGTCAGGGTACACAAGCTGCCATACCGCTACAAGGTATAGGTACCATTGATGGCAGGTAAAAGGGTGTGGGACCTCTAAATGGTTAAGAAACACCGCTTTATAGTGTGACTGTCTCACAAATACAAATACTACCATTGCGTTTGTTGTTCATTTGGTGCATATGTTTTTTCCCCCCAGCAAAACTGAAGTTATACGCGAGAATAACGACAGTTACCCCCCCCCCCCCCTTTTTTTTTTCTCCCCTCCCCCCGCTCCGTTTCTTCTTGTCGATTTGTTGTGACATCAACATGAAAAAAAAAAATCAATGCCAAATAATGTATGTAAGAACACGTTAGACAGTAACCGGAAGCCTGACATTACGGCACAAGAGAAAGTCAATAACAGACCAAAGTTAAATAACAAAGACAAATATTGGAGAAGTGACAAGATCACTCACGCTAATGCAACGCTACAAGATTATAAAAAAATGTCTCTTTTCATCATCGTTACTTTTCAGTTAACGGGGAGCGTAGGTCTTCAACAAAAAACGCGCCAAACCTTTCTGTCATGTGTCAAACCTTTCTGTCCTGTGTCAAACCTTTCTGTCCTGTGTCAAACCTTTCTGTCCTGTGTCAAACCTTCTTGTCATGTGTCAAACCTTCTTGTCCTGTGTCAAACCTTCTTGTCCTGTGTCAAACCTTCTTGTCCTGTGTCAAACCTTCTTGTCCTGTGTCAAACCTTCTTGTCCTGTGCCATCCGTTCACGGTCTGTCCATGTCTTCTGTATCCCTTTCATGTGTGTCCCCAGTTCTATTCTCCGTGTGTATTTTAGTTTCCCCTATGTTTATCTTTCCTTGGGTATTCCTGCACAGGGACTGTCCTATAATGCTAATATCTGGATTTCTTAACATGTGTCCGATCTCATGCCAGCTTATTCTTCTTATTTCTGGTTCCATTTGTATTGAACTGGTTCTTGATATCACTTCCACATTGGTGATCTTGTCGTACCATTTCAATCCTTATGTTATATGTGAGAACATATTCATAAAAGTGTGTATCTTTATGGCTGCCATTATTGCTGTTCTCCATGTTTCAGATCTATACAATAGGACTACCTTGACATTTCAGTTGAATATTTTGATTTCTGTGCTTGACTGAATTTCTCTTGATGTCCATATATTTCCAAATGAGCGCGTTTGACAGAGTGGTTAGAGCGATAGTGTCTCGCGGCTAAGGTGCGTGATTCGATACACAATATCGACACGCTTCAATCTACACAGATGTAAAATGGGTGCCTGACTTTGCACTTGAGTTAGGGAAGGAAAATGCAGCGAGGAATGGACCTGGTCACCCCATCTCTCGATACTGGACCTGGTATAGTAAAGTCTCTAACACTTTCCTCCCCTACGACAATATCTGCTATGGGATTACCTTTTCTTTTAATACATTGAAAGCTTCTCCTGTCCTTTGTGTTCTTCTTTTGATATCTGTCTCTGTCTTCAACATGGTCTATGTTACTGTCAATATCTTGCAACGATGTATCTTCTACTCTAGTGCAATCTGCTTATCGTTTATGAGAGTAAATGCTCGTGCCTTGCTTTTTTTCTGTACATACTGTATATATACACGAGTATATTGGTTGACAAATAAAGAAAAAGGAAAAGTTAGTCGCATAGAAGAAGAAGATGCTGCCTTAAGTGAGTGAACTTTTAGAGACTTTACCATACTAGGTCCAGCTTTATGAAGTGGGATGAACAGTGCCCTTCATCGCTGACTTTGCCTTCCCTAACTCAAGAGCAGACTCAAGTACCCATCTACAGCTGAGTAGACTGGGGCGTGCCGTGGTAACAAACAGCAAGAGGCTAGTGCTTAAATCACTCTGCCAGTCAGACGTATTCTTTTAAGGGTTTCTTGATAAGTGGATCACGTGATCTACTAGATCAAGCTTCGCTTTCATAAATGAGGAGGGTAAATATTAAACTGGTCGCTTTTAACAGAGGTCATCTATAAAAATACATCACACGGCTAACTATTTAACGGGATCAGTTTAACACTGCAGAATTTTGTGACACTTCATTTCAGTCATTCAACAACACTGGTGGTTTGTTAAAAGCTAGCGAATTCGAGAGTCCCTAGTGAATACATGTGCACAATCACTGTTACAAAAGCTAACTTTTAAAAGGAACAAATAAAAAATAAAAAAAATTTGGAGGGGGCGCATTCCCGTCTCTATTTTTTTTTTAAGCAAGGGAGAGCATACATGTTTTTTTGCTAGGAGTACAGAAGAACATCGATTGTCTCTCAGATAGCCAGGAATTTAATTTGCTAATAGAAGGGTTTTTCACTTTGAACTGCGCCTTTCGGGCTGTCAAAGTGCCATTGTATTAGGTGCTGCGAGTCAGTAATTTAATTCTGTTAATACGGTAGTTCTATCTAGTTCAAACAGAGAATCACTTTGAAGATTGATGAGGGCGTTATGGAGTCTCCTTAAGTTCATTAACGAAGCATATAAAGATAAGGAAATCATAATTCTTTATAAAGGACAACTTACACAACCATTTGAGATAAGAACTTAGTGCGGCAAAAGTTCCTACCGTCAGCAATTCTCTTGTTACTGAGTTTTGATTGGATTATGAAAACAAGGACATCAATCAACAGAAACAGAAGTCAGTGGACTCTGACTACAACTTGGCTGTCTGGATTTTGCCTACCATGACTCCTTTGTTGCAAAATCTCACGAAGTACAAAACAAAATGAGAATACGTGATAAGAGATCACAGAAAGTTTGTGTACAAATATACAAAAAAGATAACAGTTATGAGAAGAGCAAGGATTTTAATAACCTAAAAATTGATAAAAAAGGACCTATAAAACATGCATTTATGACCCAAAACCCCCCAAATGCCCTAGAAAATAATAAAATGACCTAAAAAACACTTTCTTTTTTAGTTTCTGAGCTAAACTAAAATTATTTTGTATTATTAAAAGAAAACATGAAAGGCGTAAAACGAAACAAAAAGTACCTAACAAAAATAATTGAGTGTTTTGCTGTTACTGTGCCAAATTGAAATTCTTTATGTTACTAATAAGAAAAAATAACCACTCAAACAAAACAGGGAGAAGATATAAAAATGCAATTTTTTTTTTTTTTTTTTTTTAACATTTTCTGTGTCAAACTGAAAGTAAATGTTATTAATAAAAAACATGCAGTCTAAGAGACGCACACACACGAATGCATCCCCCCCCCCCTTTCTTAAAATGCAATTTATAATTTTCACAATTTCTGTGCCAAACTTAAAAAAATTTATTTTTATTAACAAAATAATTCCTTATTAAGAAACACAAGCAAAAGACATGAAATAACAACTGAATATTTTTACAGTTTCTATGGGAAACTGAAAAGTTTTATTAATGAATTAAGTATTACAATGCACAATGGAAACCATGTGCAGATGTTCACAATTTAAAGAAAATTAAAATTTTGCTTCGTTTTGGCTAGGCGAGCACCATTAAACCTGACACAGGGTCCATAGGTTATATTAGGGTGCATGTCTACATATAAAAGACATTGTGGTCTGGTTAATAGATTCTCATAAGAGAATAACTTTCTATTGTGAGCCAAAAAAGCTTTAAACACTGAAAAGCTACTTTCCACTACTACTGACACCACAACAGCATACTTGAAATAAGCTACGTCGGTTTTTTTCTAAGTCTGCTAAAAATTCAACAAGAGAAAAGTATGAATTTAAGCACAGCTTTTCATATCCCACATTTTTGTTTCAAGAATTGCTCAATTATCTTTCGCACAGCCTTTCTCGCGTCTCCATTCACACTATTGAAGTCACTCGCTATTTTCAAATCTATCTGATCCACTTATAGAACTGCTGACTTTTCTACTGAAGTAATGGCAGCAGGCAGAAATCCAAAATTTGACACTTTATAGGAAAATTTACCGGCAACATATGTTTTCAAGGATTTAGGGAAAAAAACGACAGCAACGTTTTGGTTAAGCCAAAAACAGATGCAAAATCATCAAAATTCTAGCCCTAATTATGAGAATAAGTGCGGTAAATGCAACAAAAGATAAGCCATGAAGATCAGTGTCAGAGGATGACATTAATCCGATTCATTTTTCTGTCTATTCTGACGCTACACTCCTCTCTGACATTATTTACCGGTCGTGATCTTACTAGTCGAAATCATCTATCGATATTATCTAATTCTCGGTTTGTCACACCTCGTCACACCAGACACGTTTAGGTTTGACCGCATGATATGCAATCCTGTGATCGCGGGGCGGACTTCGCTGGCCAGATGGAACAATCAGATTAAGTAAACATTTGGTCTGCCGTTTTATTATTTTGACAGACAGGCTACTGATAGATAAACACATATTCTGCTTCAGTACACCTAGATTATGTGACAAACAAGAAAAGTTGTTGATGGTAGCGTTAGATACCATGTGTATAATTTGGTAGACATGATTACACAAATCGCACAACCTTAGCTTTAACGTGATTTAAACAATCTAGACACCAGACGTATCACGAAATCATTTCCGACAAGTCTCTTAAACAATCTCAAGCAAGATGTCTTGTTATATTAAACAAATATGGGAAAAGACACAACGGGCTGATCACCCGTTTGCCAGTCACTTTGATTACGGAAACAACAACAAACGGATTGATTTGTCGTTGCCCTAAAGACGCCATTAGGCGTGATGGGAACAACGGCTAAGAAAATCTATTCGTTGTTGCCCTTAAGACGCCACTAGGCGTAATGGCCACTGACTGCTTTGACGGTCGTTGGCTAAGGACGGAAGAAGAAGAAGAATGAGAAAAGAGTGCAACCCTGGAAGAGATTATCGGATGTAATAATTAAGGGCAGATCATGATATAAAAGAACTTGCCATATAAATCAGCACCGCAAGAGCTAGTGACTGCTTTGTGATGGTGTCGTTGCAAGGAACTGATAGCAGAGGAGGCCACAGGCTTCACAGGGAACATTGAGTGGATGATGATAACATCATGGTATACATATATTTTTGCCAATATTTCTAATAAAGATTATATATATTTATATCCTTTCGGCCCTTGTTTGGGCTACGAAAATCTGTATACAAAAGGGGAAAATCTCTAAATCAGCGGAAGGCAACCCAAGGGCAGTTGAGATCCACTTTAAAAACACTGAGCCCCCTAAAGATCTGTCTTGATAAAATCATGTCTGTTTTCAGTTTTCAGAATGTTTGGAATTTTGAATAAGTGCCGCCTATATATAACGTTTCTTTCTGCCACATGATCTGCTTATTGTAAATCCATCGGCACAGCGGTGAAAAATTCAAACTAAATATATTATACAGAATGTTAACTTCAATTTAAAGAAAATCTTACGTTCCTATCTTGTGCAGTACGATAGTAAATGCACTGTCGTAGGATAGCCAGCGGATTTTCGATGGGGAACGCGGCATAGGTATCTTTAATCTATTTATTTTTGGGAGCCGCGCTGGTGTAATGGCTACGACGTTGTACTGGCGACCAGGTGTTCATGGTTCAAACCCGGCCGTCGGCGTTTGAAGAAATGTTTACGACCGGAAATTTGACTGAATAACCTGAACGGCTCCTGCACATAAATCCCGTGTGGATGGGAAGGAGCGAAGCTCCTGACCGGGTTGGAAGGAAAGTCCACTGACCCCCCAGCCTCGCAATGACATGTCATTGGGCCGAAAGAGCTGGAAAGCTCGAGTGCCGCTGGTTATAGAAAAAAAAAAATCTATTTATTTTTTAAGATGTTTGCTACTTTCTTTTGTGTAGCTCGCTCCTGTCAACCATTTACCATATACATGGAACTGTTGGTTATATCATGACGTTTTTTCATTAAGTATGATATTTTCTTGATTGTGTTTATTATACGCTCTGTACTGTATTATTATATTAGTATCTTTAATCCTGGTGATACCGAGCTTTTAATTAAGTACCAGCGGGAGAGAACTAATCTGAAATTTCCCTAGCTTAATATTTCTTTCCCTTTCTCCCCGCCTCAAATAGAGGTCTACCAAATTATCCCTAAGGTTCACCGGTAGTGCGCTAACGACCGGTTGCCGACCCCTGCTCTAGAGTAATATCCCATAATGTCATTCTTGGTAGTATTGTTTATAAGATACGAGTGTTTATAAGATACGAGTGTTTATAAGATTCGAGCGTTTTCTTGTTTCGTTATTTAAGTTGAAAGTAGTCCCATAGCAGAAACAGTCGTAGGAGAATGAAGTGTTTCAGACTTCACCAAACTAGGTTCAGCTTTATGAGGTGGGGTTAGGGTTCCCTCCCTCGCTGCTTTTGACTTACCTAACTCAGGAACAGTCATGTACCCATTTACAGCTGCATAGAATGGAACGTGACGCTACCAGGTTTTGATCCCGGAACCCGGTAACTGTGTTGCAAGAGGAAGTACTTTAACCCAGTAGAGTGCGTCTTTTTATTTTCTGTTCTTTTGTTTGTTTACACTGATATACACAGGAAGCCACACAAGCGGACGAATTAAAAAGGACTGTTCCCAGCAGTGTAAACAAATGGTGAACACTGTCACAAAATGACCGTGCTCTTCATTTTGTCTTGTTCTACCTGTGTTTTTCTCCATATTGAGCCTTATTTTTATTTATTTCTAACCTGCATTTTCTCTCGTGTTGGAACGCATGACTTAGGTTTTGCGTTGTTATTTTCGCATGACTTATTTGGGTAGAGATAACGTTAACAACCCAACTGGGATCAGACAGACAAACACGGCCCTTACTTACTTACTTAGTCGTTCCCCTTCTACTGTGAGGTGTAGAGGTTTGGAAGAGAGAGCGCCAGACTATCCTATCGGCTGTCTCCCTCCTGGCCTGGTTCCATTCTACTCCTCGGTCCTTCAAAGATTGTTTAATGTTGTCCTCCCAGCGGACTCTGGGTCGTCCTGTGGGTCTGGATCCTTGGCTCTTTGTTTCCCATGCTTGTCGTGGTATCCGATCTTCTCCCATTCTGGAGACATGGCCAAACCATCTTAATTGGCACTGTTCTACTTGGGTCTGCAGGGGGTAGCATTTAAGGCCTTGACGTATCGTCTGGTTGCGTACCATGTCTCTTCTTGTTACTTCAACCACATTCCTCAGATACCTCATTTCTGAGGTTTGGATCTGGCTTTTATGGGTTGTAGTCATTGCCCATGACTCGCATCCATATGTCAAGACTGGGACATAGGTGGAGCGGTATACAGCCATCTTTGTTTTCTTACCAACCTCTCTCTTGCTTGGGAATCCTCGATTTATGGCCTGAAAAAAGTCTCCCAGCTGCTGCTTTTCGAGTGGCCAACTCTTCTTTGATGCCTCCCTTTCGGCCTATAATAGCTCCGAGGTATTTAAAGTGGTCGACCTGCTCCAGGACCTGTTCTCCCAGCTTAATCTGATGTCTTCTTTCTTCTCGTGATATCACCATGGATTTTGTTTTAGAGCTGCTTATGACCATCCCTCTCTTCTCCAGCTCTTCCTTCCAGACTTGCAGGTTGGATTGGAGATGTGCCTCTGATTTAGCAATCAGGGCAACATCATCAGCAAATGCCAGCTCCGAAATATAGACCTGTCTCATCTTCCAGTACCCCAATGAATACTTTCTTGTTCTCTCCTTACATGCCTTGATGACATTGTCCATAAGGAGTATGAAGAGGTAAGGTGATAGGATATCACCTTGTTTTACACCAGTGGTGGTCCTGAACTCTTCTGACTTATGGTTTGCTGTCCTCACATAATTTCTGCAAGACTTGTAGAAGCTCTGTATAGCATGAATCAGAGGTGCTGGAATATTCTTCCTTGCCAAACAGTCCCAAAGTTTGCTCCAAGGGACCCTGTCAAACGCCTTTTCCAGATCTATAACAAAGATGGATCTCACGCTTATACTCAAGGGCCTTTTCACTCAGCTGTCTGAGTGTGAAGATTAGGTCTTGAGTACTTCGGTTTGCTCGGAATCCGCACTGGACCTCATCCAATTGTGGCTCAGCTAGGCGTCGGAGTCTCTGCTCTAGGATTCTAGAGTAGATTTTACCAGGGACACCGAGAAGGGATATGCCTCTATGGTTTCCAAACTGTCGATTGTCACCCTTTTTGAAAATTGGTGTTATGATGGCAATCTCCCAATCCTTTGGTATGGTCTTGTTGCACCATGCTGCCTGTAGGACCCTTAAGAGTAATAGGTCGCCTGATGCTCCCATGTACATAACCATTTCTGGTGTTATACCATCGTGCCCTGCTGCTTTGCCCATCTTGATTTTCTCCAGTGCTGCCTTCAGTTCTTCCATCTTTATGTCATCTTCATCAACATTTGTTTCATCTTCTGTGCTAGTGGTTATCGTTTCTGATGCTTGACCTTGCTCACCATCAAGGAGTTCTGAGAAATATTCTTTCCATCTTTCCATTACTTCCTTCGGGGCAGTAAGCAATTTGCCTTGCTTGTCCTTTATAAATTTGAGAGGGCATTGTTTTTCCTTCCTCATGTTCTATAGGGTCTTATAGAACAATTTCTGGTTTTCTTGTGCATCTTTTTCTAGCTTTTCTCCAAATTCTTCCCAGGACTTCTGTTTTGCTGCTAGCACTTTGTTCTTTGCTTCTGTTCTGAGTGTCACATATTCTCTATATTTTTCCATTTGTCCTGTTGTGTTTTTAGCTCCTAAGTATTGTTTCCATGCCATTTTCTTCTCTCTTATTTTCTCTTTGACTTCCTCTGTCCACCAAGGTGTCCTCTTTCTCTGGTTCCCAAGTCGGACTTCACCGCATGCTTCTGCATCAGCTGTCTTTATGATATCCTTGAATTTAATCCAGAGGGTTTCCAAGTCATCAGGTCGTTCTTCTGTGTTGCTCACCGCTGCAGCAATAAGCCCCTGATATCTGGTCTTAATTTCTGGCTCTCTCAGCTTGTAGGTCCTAATGCTTATTTCTCCTGCTCGGTTACTTGGTTTCTTGCGTGATGTTGGGCAGTTCCTAGGCTGAGCAACTCTTTCAGTTGTTCGTTTGACTGTTAGCAGGTAGTGATCACTTCCAATCTCTGGCCCCCTCCAGATTCTTGCATCTCGGACATATTTGAATGAGCTTCTCCGAACAATGGCATAGTCGATCAATGACTTCTCATTCTTTGTTGGTTCACATCTAGTGTATGCATGTATGCGCTTATGAGGGAACTTTGTGTTTGTAATGATCAGATCTGCTCACTGCAGAATCTAAGGAGTCGCTTTCCATTGTCATTGAGGGTATCTTCTCCATATCTTCCCATAACTCCACCCCATCTAGCATGGCCATTTCCAACTCTGGCATTAAAATCTCCGAGCATGATAACTTCATCTAGGCAGTCATCCACTGTCCTTTGAA
Source organism: Oreohelix idahoensis (assembly GCA_024509875.1). Classification (NCBI taxonomy): domain Eukaryota; kingdom Metazoa; phylum Mollusca; class Gastropoda; order Stylommatophora; family Oreohelicidae; genus Oreohelix; species Oreohelix idahoensis. Next base: position 231,464 of record JAMPIV010002758.1, on the reverse strand, counting down.
GCAGCTCGAAGAATTCCTCCTTGACCTCTGCTCTCTCATCCTCATTTGGCCCATACACTATGACCAGGTTGACTATGGTTTCTCCTTCTTTTAGTTTTACAACCATAATGCGCTCCGAGACAAAGTTCCATCCCTTGATACTATCTTTTTGATTTTGGGCCACAATGCAACCCACGCCCCCTTTAGCTCTTTCAAATATGGGTACACCACTGTAGAGCAGCGTGTTGCCATCAAGATCCATGACTCCTTGTCCTTTTGTCTTTGTTTCCGTTATAGCAAGGATTTCTAGTTTTGCTTTCCTCATCTCTTCCACCAGCTCCTCTTCCTTCCCATTTATACTTCTTGTGTTCCAAGTTCCATAAGTCGTAGTCCGTAGTCCGTTCCAGTTCGTCGCCTTTAGAATCAGTCCAGTTTTCTCTCTTGTATTGCTCGTAATCGTGATTTAAAGCAAACAGGTGATTGGCCTGTTGTGCCTTTGCATGGTGGAGGGGCTGCCTCCTTACGGCCTCCATGCAGGCCGCCCTCCTCCTTTTTCATCCGGCCTTGGGACCGGCATAGGCGGAGTTGAAACACGGCCCTACCGTGTTAAAAAAAGCCCAGGCGGATCTCTCTCGCGTGCCAGCTTGTCGCCCATATGTCTTGTATTGACAATCGGAAAATAATCACGAATTTGCCGGCAGGAAAGTTACATAACACTTCGGTTTGGGGGGATGGACAATTGTGTTTGTCAAAATTTATAATAACAAATTAAACTGAAGGGTGTGTTACGAATTACAGACATGAGTCATCTAAAAACGCGATAGTGTCAAAACCTTTTATGTGAAAAGTTTGAAACTGTTGGTTATCATGGTAAGGAAGGGGGAGAAGATATATACTAAAGCCAAGCTGCTTGGTCTAGCCAACATATATTAAACTAGACTACGTTTCCTTGCCAACTTTCACTGCGTAGAAAGTTGATAGAGCGTGAGCGAAAGGTCCTATATAATGTAGCACATTTTCAGACTCCAGCACTGTGTTCCATTGAGTCAAGACGACACCTTCAGAGATGCCAGGGAAGAAAAAAAGTATGATTTCAAGAAAGAGGATTGGACTATCTATTGAGGATCTTCTGAAATTAACCAGCAAGAAAACTCGACTTTATAATGCTGGAAACCTGTGACGATTCGACGAATAATTTGTATTTTCCAATCCGTCCCATTTTCCTTACTCTTCTAATTTTCCTGTTTTCATCGGCTATATGTACTTTCGTTTTCTTTACATTCTTCGATTGCTGCAGTAGCCCTGTTATTCCAGCGCTCAGACCTCCCACCCAAGACGTGGCGGGTTTTAATTTTCATGTCTGGCCCTCATTATAAATTCATCGAGCGGTCCTCAGTGGCTAAGCGATAATACACAAGACACACCTGCGTGCATGTTGTGATACACCTGACCAGAGGATTTTCGCATGAAGTACGCAGGCCTACTTCAACGCGCCTGGATAGTAACGCAGCGGACAGTTGTCATAAGGTGACCTTGCCTTGCATGCTTCTGGTCATTCAAAACCCCGTGAGTATTAGCGGTCAACGGAAAGACAGAGTAAACCTACAGCCTATCGTGTTACTTTCTTTATGGTGAAGACGACCCAATGATAGCGTTCGCTCTTCCCCCAGTGGATTTATCACCCTCCTCCAGTCTGGATAGAGATTTACAGATACTGTGTTAGAGTATGTCGTACACATACAGCAGAAGGATTTATCTCTAGGTTTACTTTCTTTTGTCGGGGCCAACTTTTTGGTTTTGGTTTCTTGATGTTTATGTAATTGTAAACTTGTTGTGATTTTTTATGCATTATTTATGTGGTTGTGCTGATCTACTTAATTTTCGTATAATTTTCTACTTTCAAGAATTTTAAAGAAATTTTACTCATTTGTTACTGCGCTGTTCAAGACCTTCATCCCTACATATTTAAGCTCTTACTTTTTCTCTACCTGTTTGTGAAAAAGATGAGAGAGCGGGTGATTCGTAATACTATATAAGTGAGTTGTGGACTTGGAAAGAGAGATATCTGTAATAGAATCTTCTTCCAGGTTGTCTATGTTCACACATTATCTGTGTTTTCTCTATAATTCTGACAGTTCACTCACTTTGTCGATTTCACTCAAATTGTCGGAATCGACAAATACTTCTTTCTAAAACTTACAGACTCACGACAAAACCACTAAGTCCTCGGAACCTATAAATAGGATATTAGTGGGATTATAATTCAAGTAATACTCGACTACCTATAATATGGCTTCAAAACACGTGGCCTAACATTGTTCAGAAGTTTTCATGTGCCAGAGATATGTAAAGTAACCCGATACGGAGTGAGTTGTAACATATACAATTTTATCATTTTATATTTTACATTCGCTGGTGGCTGTACAAGTTCGTACAAGGCTGGCAACCTCAGCACATAAAAATGATAGAGTCATTGTCGTACGGTAGGTTAATTGTTTTATTTGGCCCGTCTAAGTAAAATGGATGTCGACAGTTACGCGAGAAAAGGTATAGAAAATAGATTTCACATGTGGTAGATTGAGGGAAAGATATGTCTCTGGAGTGATTAGGTTATCTCCTCCAGCCTATCCGTATGACTGTACTCTATTACCAGACAGCCTTTGCTTACCTTTCAAGAATAGATAAGTTACTCTTCGCACACACAGCTATGTGACAACAAGACATACAAACGTGAAAAACTACGGATAAATGGGTATGTGTCCGACCAACACACAAAGGTAAGTTTCTTTGTAGTTTATTATCATTAAACTCGACATCAAAATATCTAAAGAAAAAGATTTTTAAAAAGTCATTTACATGCATATGAAATAAAGAAGAAAAATGCACCTTCCCCGAATGGAGAAAAAAACCCACAATTATTAACCCAAAGGTTGAAGGTTAGCACTATGTTACAGAATGAACAGTATTGGTACTCTATGAGACCCAGTAAAGTTAACAAAATTTAGACAAATCAGATACAAGGTATATGGATAGTTTCCAGCAAACAAGGAAACATACTCACACACTCTCTCAAGCAGTGGCCACTCTCACACTTTTACCTAATTGCCTGGCATGTTGGTCTGTAATATCCCTTGGTAGTAGAATTAGTCCATGAATATATGATCTATTTCACTTAATATTCTGTCACCCAGTTGTCGCAGATCCAAATTGGCCCCAGTTCGTCCCCAGAAACTAACTAGTGAGGCGAACGACTAATATGGCGCTTCTCCTGGATATGTGTTACTACAAATAGTTAAAACTGTGAGAGTTCTTGAGATTCACCCTTTCACGGGTAAATACTTCCAGTTTTGGGAAACATCTGGTTGCTAAAAAAATGTTACAAACGATGATGATGGTTCTTCTATCGGCCAACTCTGTGTTAGAGCGCCGATTCTGCACAGCGTATGTATCTAGAGATATAGTCCACTTGAATTACGACTGTCAGGAGTTGGGGAACAATAATAATGTTATAAGTACACCACTGAGCCTGGTAAAAATATAAATATGGATTTGGTAAGTCCAGTGTTACATTTTATTGTTCTCAAATACCATTTGGCGAGTGCACGTTTATAAATGAAATTGGTAACGCACAAGCCAGGTAAAGAAGGAAAGTAACAAACCAAATGAAGACTGCTGGACGCCCGTGTGATCAGGTCATAAAATTCAGAATGAAAATCTCCACGAATCAATCACTATAAAACACTATTCCAACAAGAAAAACTGGTTCTAGGACTGCGCTAGACTATTCAGATTCTGACTGACTTCTGATGGCGGGGTTAAGAAAACAGCAATATATATATATATATATATATATATATATATATATATATATATATATATATATATATATATATATATATATATATGGGAGCCGCGCTGGTGTAATGGCTTAGGCGTTGTACTGACGACCAGGTGTTCATGGTTCAAACCCGGGCGTCGGCGTTTGAAGAAATGTTTACGGCCGGAAATTTGACTGAATAGCCTGAACGGCTCCTGTGATAAACCCTCTGTGGATGGGAAGGAGCGAAGCTCCTGACCGGGTTGGAAGGAAAGTCCTCAGGTTCCCCAGCCTCGCAATGACATGTCATTGGGCCGAAGGGCCGAAAGCCCAAGTGCCGCTGGTTACGGAAAAAAAAAAAAAAAAACAAAAAAAATATATATATATATATATATATATATATATATATATATATATATATATATATATATATATATATATATATATATATATATATTGCTGTTTTCTTATATATATATATATATATATATTTATCATTAGATTGCTCTGATCTCTAAGGTTGTTAATTTCGCGTTCTTGTGAGACCCAAAATTCAGAAGCTAGGCGTATCAAGATAAAAGACTTCGTGTCGGTCGATCAAAGTTTCTCGTCTGGAGTTTGACCGATATCAAAAGACTTTCTGTTCGACTAACGGTTTTACCTATAGAATGCTAGTGTTCCGAGATCCAAGGATATTGGGGATTTTTAAATTTCCCCTGCGCAAACTTAAAAGGGTCTGTGTTTTGTTTCTCTTTCACGTGCTGTCCGTCTGAGAGGTATTGTGATTGACAGATAAAGCTCGCGTGAGTGGACGAGTTAAACAAAGCCTGATTTGCTTTCCTATTATGGCTGACAGGTCACGAAATTTGTAAACACTGCGTTAGCTCGTGTTAAAAGAAAAGAGGCGGGGACGAAAGAGTAAGGTGTAAGTGAAGACAGACAGTATAATGCATGTTTTAGCTAGCAAATCACAGAGCAGCTATGAGGTTACAATAGGCTGTCAGATTACTGTAGACTCTTTTTCCCTTACACATCACAGTCATGAACCACCACAGCAAGCGCTGATGGCTGCTTAATGTCGGTTCTCTCACAGGGAACAAAAAATCAGGGGTAGCCCCTTGCTCCAAGTGGATGATGATGATATCATGGTGTACATAATTGTTATATTAACATTTTAATAAGTTTATATGTATATTAGTTTGGTTTGGTTTTAAGGGCTTTCTTCACTGCACACGGCCAACTCCATCAGTACTCTGATCTCTTCACTTAGAGCACACAAGGAGGATCTCAGCACAGTGCACGAACTCTGACACCGGGGATAATTCCAGTGTGTGTGTATAGGAATCACACATTTTATAAATATTTTTGTGGTGGGTAGGTTTCTAATTTTTTATATTTTACCAGGCAGCGATTACGGATTGCGTACTTTGGTCAAGGACTATTTGCAAATAACATCACAAGGAACCAAATACGACTAACAGCATGAACCCGTAGTCTAGACCCAAACAGCCAGTCTTACATCACTAACCATAAGCCCGACGAAATGAAAAGGCGGAACAAATCCCGCGACCCTGGCAATCCCTAGTAAGCAGTAACCAAATGACAAGACGTTGCAGACCCCAAGAACCACATGCGTGCGTAATCCTAAGTAATACCGTAACCATCAAATTCCTACATCTACCTCCATCCAAAACTTCAAACTAATCAGACAAACACAGAACGACACACACAGATAGCACCACCGCTACCTCAACACGTAAATTGCGAGGGGCATAACATAAGGACCTCGACCAACACAAACTGTAATATTAATCCTGGAATACTTTTCATGAATGAAGCTTAACCTTACACATTGCAATTATTCACGTCTCGAAAAGAAACCAAACCGGAACGACGCGCACATACGCAAGCATAAATAATACACTGACATACAGCGACAAACCTATCTGATCAATAAACAGGCAAAACACTCGCTTGGACAGGCGACTTAGACCTTTAGATAACAAACACAAAGATCGAAAGGCAAGCTAGACACAACACAATTACTCAGCTCACAATCAAACCATCATACCTTTACAGAACCCACTCAGATAACGTAACCCGTCTTTGAGTCACAAAATTGTACATTCACCACCCTCTTACAGTCTCAAGACTAGATAAGAAGCTAATAATACAAAGCAAATATCCCCGAACTCAGCTACACAAAGAAAAACCAAAAACACAAACATTCAGCAAAGACAATCTCAGCTAACAAGACACTCTATTTCTTTTTCAGAGCCAAACAAACGTGCGACACCTAAGATATCCAAGAAACATCCTGAAAACTATAGTCACAAAAAAACAAATGTATAATCAGTGATGCATTCTCAAATTCAAAAGTAAATTCTTCATTTATCAGCAGGTAAATGTCATCAAAATAAATTCCAGAAGCTTAGATAGCGTGCACAAGACAGCATACAAATCAAGACAGACAATCATTAACCAATACTGAGCGTAATAGAACAGCTCTGCGTAACAACTTAAATAGGCTGAAATCCACTATGTAATAGCTGTCTCAAAATAGTCACACTAAATGCTTATAATTTATTTCCACAAATACTAATATTAATAAAATTAATTACTCCACTCCCTCGTATCACAATCACATACTGTATAACATATCCACTAACTTTATCAAGATCGATGAACAAGAATTTGAGAAAATAATATTCACTTGTGCTATAACAAATACCCTGCACAGAAAAACGCACTACGTGAGAAAGCTTCCACCCCGGCAAAACTATAAAGAGACCGAAAAGACACCCCAGCTCTCCATACCCCCCTCACATAGCACATAAGATTGACACCCCAGACCAAACCAGACACCCCCCCTGTTCATGGACACCCTTGGCTAATCAGGACGAGCTACGACATTCGCACCTGCCAAAAAAACAAACGACTTGAAAAGAAACTTGTTTACTAAACAACAAGGTAAATAACAAAAGAATAAACAAAAAATATACATCACTTAAACTCACAAACTCACTCGCCGTCCTGACGGAAAACACTAACCCCCCACAACGTCACACACAGCATCCCCACACAAATGATTGAGACCACCCATGACACTAAACAACACCACCAACCCCCCCACCCAACATCGCGGCAGTCAAGCTGTCAAAATTGTGAGGACCCTTCAGCGGAATTCACTAAAAAGTATCACCCCCACCCTGAGCTAACCTCCACACTGATCTCAGAAACTAACGTCGAAACGAGTCACTAAAAATGTACAAAATCGATTGTACTTTGCATGAATACAATAAAACAAGGACACAATCAAAGTAGTCCCAATTCTAAGATAAAGCAAACCATTCAGCGGTACACTTAGATGGTGACAAAACATGCGCAAGCTACAAAGCACCATTCAAGGACTGTGACAGGCATCTTTATTTCTTGAATTCAAGGAAATTTTTTGTTACACAATTACGAGCAGCGTGACAGAATAATTGCAATCGCCAGTCCAATCACTAGATAGATTCGAAAAACCGATGCAGCGAAAAGCACCAGGACCCAGTGGTCCAACCAGGTTACCAAACCATCGGACTTGAAATCAATCAAACTCTATTTAGGGGGAAAAAACGTTTGCAAATGAAAAGGCTTTTGCCTGACGCCAATCCTGGATATTCATACAAACAAGACGTGGCGAACAGTACTACTAGACACCTTCATCTGAGGCGCTATTACCTACGGATGAAAACAGGCTAACAATTATTCCCAATACCACTCACTAACTAACTATGCTCTCAAAACAAAGCGAGTTCCATAGCGCACCAAGCGAAGCCAGTAGCTACCGGCCCCCCCATTTCTCCTCCTTTCCCGTTTCGGCAGTGTTGGGAAAATGGCGAACACGGGGTATATGATAAATCACGCCTCTTACTCAGCTCCTCTCTAGTCTTCTATTCTCCTAGTGAGTTAGAGAAAAAGGAAAAGCGCTCCAATAACCTTAACACAATAGCAAATTTATGTAGAAAGAGAAGTCACCGACGACCTGTTGACTCTGGTCAATAAATGCTCATGATCTAAAATTTTTGCCCGATTGGTACAACCATGATCATCCAACGAACATACATATTGCAGCAGAGCATGCGCATATTTCCCAGGAAAATGACAAATCAATCATAAAAATCATTGTGGGCCGCAGTTTTTCGTGATCCCTCGACAGAACAAGTTAGACATAACCTGATACAAAAGATAGATGGAGAGATCGGCGTTCTCTTTTTTTTGTTCACAGAAAGATGCAGATTAGATGGGCATTTCTGATAGATGGACTACTCACCTGAGCATATCCTTATCCACGTCCATGCTTTTCCTGTTGTACGTCGATAATAAAATGAGAATATATAGAAATAAGGACTCTGACTTCAGGCTAATTACCTTGACAGTTGAACTTTTGAATTAGACCTATGCCCACGATTATGTCATTCGGCGGTTTTTTCTTGAAGTTTGTCGGACATTTTTGAAAGCCCATTCGAAGCTGATCGTAAATTAATTCGAGCCATATCAGAACAGAGGTTACTTTCAATGTAAAAAAGGTCCCGCCTACAGTAAAACAAAGTCATTCAAGATAGTAAAAATAAATAAAAGGACTTTAACAACGGTGAAAGGACCGGCCCAAACGGAAGGACTAACACGAGCCAGTCGCCCACTCCCAACAGCTTCACAATCCCCGGGCGTCCCCCAGTGGCCCAGGATGGGGTCCAATCAACCCGCAGAGTGTGTTGTCCATCACATCATTCAATCGTTCCCGCGTGTCACCCGACTCATAACACGACCCAATCCAATAAACCCTTCAGGACAAAAGGAATAACAAACCAGCAGACCAAGGTAAAGGAAGGATCTCTAAAAATGTCAATTACAATACAATCGTGTCCCCCCACAATAACTGAGTTCCACAAGTAAACCTAACTCAGCCTGATCAACTACAACCCCCGGTCTTCACCCCTATTGGCGCTCAGACCCCTAATACCCTCTCCTCCTCCCCTGTCTCGCATCCCTACGTCCGGTAAGAAAAATCGGCACCCGCACTGATACAAAACTCGCCGACCCCAAACGGCACTATAAATGATTATAAAACATAAATGTGTTTCCCCCGCGAACTATGGGTAATGGAATTCACTGCACACAACAATGGTAGTCCCGGCTAAGCGAACGATGTTAAGAACCAACTGCCGTCGACCCGGGGGTAGAGGCCGCAAGATCTAAACCCTGGCATAGTCCAATATGTAAGTTCTGTTACGACTGTACCGTCTGTCCAGTTTGGCGGCTGCCACGGTTAGCCGACCCCAGTCACTAATGGTCCTTCGATACCATTAACTCGGCGAGAATCTGCCTGAATGGCGATGGGACAGACTGTCTCCTGTACGAACAACAAAAAAGGGATACTTCACGTAAAATCAGTCTGCTTAGGGTTGACATACTAACCTGAGATATTAGGTTCTGCCTACGAGTGAATAGCGAAAGCCGTAAGCAAAGAAGAAGAAAGAAAAACCACTATACAATCAGAATTTTGTGGACAACATCAAAGTGCCAAAGTGCCAGAGACTGCCCGCTCCACCACCCCCACACAAACCACCCACCCAAACAATCCAAACCCCCCACCAACCCCCACCTCCACCTGTTGGAATATTTGGATGAGGCATTATTGGGAGATTCCCCTTAAGATCATTAATTTAGATAACAGAAAAAACATTTGGAAGAGACATGACTGTCGTGGAATATTCTAATCCACATTATATAAATTATCAAGTAAAATATAGAAGGGGGGACACTAATAAATACATATAATACTTAACAGGAAAGAAGAAATTGTTTGTAAAGAACAGTGCAGTCACAATGACTGTAATGCAACACTTACTGAAGATCCCTCCTTGTGATATTACTCTGCTTCTTTCGGGTCCAGCAAAATGTAACCTGTACCGATTTCCCACGGTTGATAGTAATAAGCATTAACTGAAATTATTACCTCGCATTTCGTTTCCTTCAATGAAACGTCGTGGTGCTGTATGTGTTCTTGGAAAAACACTTGAGTATGCTCAGGACTGCAGTAATGGTGACCCTTAAATTTGAATCTCTACCATTACATTAATTATAAAATACTGCGGGGTGGGGGGCGGCCATAAATCGAACGATAACCAGATGGAACTAAAGGATATAAAGATGAGAGGGAGGTCTGATCAGCCTTCCCACCTGCACTCGCATTGCAATACCTATTCGCGGTCGCGCGAAACACATAATGACTTGCCGAAATCACGCGTGTTAAGATTAACATGCACTAACCTTTTTTTCAGGACGGACAAGTTGATTTAAAAATTTACATTATCCCTTCCCCAGAGTTAGGTTTTAAAAATCACAAAAAAACGCTTAAGTTAGGATAAGATAACAATTGATGGGTTTAAACGGTTTGAAAACATAACCAGTAACCCAGTACCAGTACTGCACAGATCTTCGAAACAGAGGTAGAGGTAGAAATATCATTATTTGGAACGCTGAGCCATCGTAGCTCTTTTTTTAAATTTTGGATTATTTGGTGTTTCTCTGTGGGCTTGCTGACAAAGGGAATAATGGTTAATTATCGTTACGCAATTATTTCACAGGATTTAATAAATTTAATAAGTACCCCAAAATAAATTACGTGGGGATGCCCTGACAGCCATGCGAAGCAATTTCCTGCTACATATAGAAATTTTTTTTTATAAAGTGTTTGACATGAATAAAAAATCTACGTTTCAAGTAATTAGCCTACCTAATGTTAACCTACTCCCAAATTGATTGGAGGCGCAGAGGGCCATATGAAAGACTAACCGCGATTGGTTCGGTTGGGCTATCAAATACAATTCTACTATTCTTTGTTATGCGGTTGTTTAGGGGAGGTACGTGAAAAGGTATCATGTTTTTTTTTTCAAAGAAACGACTTAGTCGTAAAACGTGGCCTTCATTAGGCTAGACCTTCGTCTGATGATACTCAACTTTAGAGTAGCGTTTAGTTCGTAGACCTCTAGTGCAACATAATCTTGATTAAAAGCAAACAGTTGCGTTTGCAAGCCCTAGCATCTTTATTTGTTGTTAAATAAAAAGGCCTGGAACATACAAGCTGGATGGGGACATTTGGGCGTCATGTAAAGGTGTGACCATGACATTCATTGATTAGATCATTTACGATATCGGTGTGTTTTTTCCATGTTCTTGCTGGGACCGTGTGTCTTGATCGGGTACTTTGGAGGCAATCGCACATGCCTTGGTCAGAGCTTTGGCTGATAGGCCCAGAGTCGGGATACAGCATACTCCTTGGGTTTCCATTTTAGCTATCATGAGGAGAGAGATGTCTCCATGAGGAGAGAGAGATTGAGAGGAGGAAGGTGTCCTCCAGAGCGAGCAGAAGAGCAGAGGAGTCCTCTCCTGCCGCCATCACGCATAGTATAAGCGTGATTTGGCCAGCTGAGACTGCAAACATTGATAGTCCCCTCATCTTGAATGTAAAATAACTTTGTAAAAATATACCATTCATGAAGGGGAATTTTAATTGTCTTAAGACTATCAGGAACTTGAGTAACATGCGTACCAATACATAGTCCCTAAGACAAAACTATTGAAGTGATCATAGATGACAAAATTAAAACTCAACATAAGAGTGCTTGAAGTCAAAACAAAACTCAGGTAATTACTCCCTGGGTTCATCCGCATATTTACCACTATACACATACTGACATCACATAGGATACAATTAAGATAATATATATTGTCACTAACATTTTATTCATATTAAAATGGCAGACGTCTGTACATATACTGTAATTTAAATTGACTGGCTGGTGAACAGTCCTTGGGGTCTTCCTTTGTTAATTGAATTCCAGGACACATATTCATTTCATGTCATACAGAAATGAAGTAACAATAATTGTTATTTGAAAAGTTATATCTAGTGACTCCTTAAGATAATTCTTCATAGAGTGTTATATGTATGTGAATTTCTATACAGTGTTGACAAAGTGTTGGTACAAGAGTAAGAGTGGAATTAAACATTTGAAATTGTTATATCTGTACTGATAGGTATGGTTGTGACTTCCACTTCATCCATACTTCATAAGTTACCCTAGACACATAACGTAGTCATCACACTATTCCAGAATAATTCTGACTGAGATATATAGTTATGTGGTAGCAAGTAAGGTTATCTATAATACACTACTCTTAATAGATATAGATACCTTCACAGCTGATCTCAGTCAGTACACTAAGTCCCCTATAAATATTTATAACATCCCACTTCACCACATATATTGGGGTCTCGCTCTTGGGATTTTGAATCTTTCCCTATTAAAAATATTGGGGGTAATTCACTTCAGGGAATATAAGAATTAAAAGGTATCCTTGGGTGGAATTAAATAAGGTTGAGCTCACGGTGCCTGTGTTGTCCATTAGAGATTTTAGAGATTGAATTGTTGGTTAGACATTGTATAAATTTACCTGATAGACAATGGCGGACCTGGCCAAATTTCGATCTGCTGCTGTTCAGACTGCAAAAGAGTTAGGATTAGATGGGCAAGTTATGGTTGCCTATGTTTACTACGGAATGTGACAAATTTATTGAACGCGAAGAAAGAAGATTAGAAAAAGAGGCCGAAAGAAAGTTAGAGGCTGAACAATGAAATTAAGAGGCTGATGGTTGCAAGCTGAGGCTGAGACTAAGAGAGGTTTCCAGATTGAGGCTGACAAAGAGGCTAAAGCAATTGGAAGCTGAGGAAAGAAGACAGCAGCAGAAAGAGAAGAAATTAGTTAGCTGGCAGAAAGAGAGAATAGAAATTAGCTGCAGAAAGGGAAGCAGAAGATAAAAGATTACAAAGGGAACATGAGTTACGACTAAGGGAGTTTGAGTTTCAAGGCCATGCTCCTGAAAATGGTGCCAGTCCCTTTGCCTCTGATGCTACGGTTACTCAAGGAGCCTCAACCTCAGCTATGAATTTTCATTTAGATCATTTTGTTGAGAAAGACGATGATATAGAGAGCTACCTAAATAGGTATGAACTATTAGCTACCACGTATGGGTTAGAGAGAGAAAGGTGGAGCTTAAAGTTATCTCAGGGACTTCGTGGGGCAGCTTATGAAGTTTTTTGCAAAAATGAGCAGAGGTGATCAGGAAAATTATGACATGCTAAAGCAGGCTCTTTTGTTAAGATATGAAAAGAATGCAGAGTTTTATAGGAAAAAATTTAGGAATGCTAAACTACTGTCAGGTGAAACCTATCACCAGTTCTCTGCACGAATATAGACATACTTGGAGAAATGGACTTCTCTGGGGAAAACCCAAGATCTTAAGGAAATGGTCCTTATAGAGCAACTAAGAGAGTCCATGGCTCCAGACCTGAGAAAGTTTCTCATGGAACAAGGTGCAGAGAGGCTGGGTGAGTTGCTAAATGTTGCTGAAAGGTATCAAGCAGCTCAAGCAGAGGTAACAGGTAATAAAAAAGAAACAAGTGGATAACTTTAGGGCACCACAGAACTTTAATAAATTTGATCCTAGGGATCAAAATAAAGGTAAGCACCAGTTTGATAGGCCACGGTATGAAAATAAAAATAAATTCCCACAATTCGATGAAAGGAAATATGATGAAAGAAAATCTTTCAACCAAGGAAAAAGGTGGTGTAAGAATTGTCAGATGGACAATCATGACACTGACCGTTGCAGAAGGAAACCTGTGTATATGGCAACCCTTCAGGTCAGGTCGACCTCAAGACAGGAGGAGGATATTATGTTGGATACCACTCCAGAAGAGATGAGGAAGGCACAGCCTGGGGATAAAACACTCAAGCCTTGTTTCAGAAAATTGTCAACTTGTCATACAACTCCAGGCAAGGGAGATTTTTACATGAAAAACAAGTTGATGTATAGGAAGACTGGAGCTAGATCCAAAGGTCAGGGACAGCTGGTACTTCCTAAAAGATATAGGGCAGACTTAATAAGGAGCCTACATGTGATACCAGATGGGGACCATGAGAAGATAGGTACCATCATTCAAAAGGTGGCTCACAATTATTATTGGCCCAAAGCAAGATGGGACATTGAGAATTTTGTAGAAAGGTGTAGCATAGCACATGAGGGAACACCCACAAGTGGGAACATGGATCAGGACCTGGACACGCCCCGGGGCAAAATTAGGCCTGATAATAAAAAGAAAAATAGATTTGAAAAAAGTGGACCAAATGGAATGGGAAGCCCCTTTTCACGGACAAGCTTCACTTAACTGTTTTACAATGGCCACTATGCGGAGAGTGCAAAAAGATGTCTTACCCCAGGATAAGCCGACAATCCCTCAATCGGACTTAAACAAACTGGAGGAAGAAGATGTAGAGAGGAAATCTCTCATCAAGAATTTTAAGTGGGGAGAAAGCCCCAAAAGAAAAATTGGTAGCGGTCGTTTTTGTGCATGAAAATTCTGGGAGGAAAAATCATCACTATAAAGCTTCGAGTGGAAGAGACCATACCGGTGCATGGACAAATAGGTCCACAAAATTAAAGGTCCATATGTAGCTTTGTTAAGAACGTGGACTGATGAAAAGGCAGAGGAAAACATTACATCTTCATACCAATATGTGAATGAGCTGACCACTCGGTTAAAAACTGGCTGGAAACTTGCCAATGAAAATTTGAAACAAGCCCGGAAGAAACATGCTGCCTATTATAACAGGAAGGCGAAGGACAGAAATCTGGCTGTGGGAGAGAAAGTACTGCTTCTTTTGCCTGGGAGTCAGAATAAGTTACAAATTGGATGGCAGGGTCCATATACAGTTCTAGAGAAGGTGTCTAGAACAAATTATAAGATAGATAAGAAGGGGAAAGAAAAAATCTATCATGTGAATCTCCTGAAGAAATATTTGGAAAGAGAACATCAGGAAGAGACACACTTGTTGACCTTGTCCATCGCCATGGAGATGAAAAAGGAACCACTTTCATCATTTGAATATCCATTACACCCCTGTGAGACAGCAGCACAGGTGAAAATCAGTACACATTTAACGAAAACTCAGAAAGAGAGAGTGCAACAGGTTCTAAATAATCATGCAGAGGTGTTAACATACCGACCAGGGCATACAAACCTATTGGAATATGATATGAAACTAATAGACTCCACACCTGTCTGTATGAAACCATATTCGATTCCGTTTGCTAAGGAGAAAGCTTTGAAGGAAGAGATAGACTATCTGTTGAAGGAAGGAATTATTTCGCACAGTGAGTCGTCGTATAGTTCCGGTGTTGTACTCTTAAGGAAGCCCTCTGGAGAACATAGACTCTGTATAGATTACAGGAGACTGAATGCTATTACAGAAGGACAGGTGGATCCATTGCCGGATACAAATCAGCTGTTTGCCAGGCTAAATAAAGCTAAATATTTCTCAAAAGTGGATCTGAGTAAAGGATACTATCAGATTCCAGTAAAGCCTGAGGTTAGACCATACCTAGCTTTTAGTACCTCAGAAGGACACTATGAGTTTAATAGATTGCCATTTGGATTGAAGAATGCGCCTAGTGTCCTTCTCTAGAATGATGAGAAAATTATTGGATCCTCTGAATAATCCCTGTATAACAAATTTTATGGATGATATCCTTATAGCAACAGAAACATTTGAGGAACACATTGACTCTCTGAACATGCTGTTTGATCGACTTAGGGAGGCAAATTTAACAGCCCGACCAACCAAATGTTGCGTTGGATGTAAAGAATTGGAATTTTTGGGACACACAGTTTATCAGGGAAACATGACCCCTGACCCAAAGAATGTAGAGAAACTACAGAAAGCCCCGAGACCACAAACCAAGAAGGACGTGAGATCCTTTGTCTCATTATGTGGTTTCTACCAGAAGTATATCAAAAACTTTAATTCCATATGTGCACCGTTAACTGAATTGACACGTAAAGGACATCCAGATCGCATTACATGGACACCACAATGTGAAATGACTTACCAAGAATTGAAGGAAAAGCTCACAAGTAAACCCATTTTGAAATTACCTGACTTAAGTCAAGAATTCATAGTAAGGACGGATGCAAGTAATATTGGGTTAGGTGCAACTCTACTACAGAAATCAGATGCATTGGATGGGGAATTAAGCCCAGTGGCATATGCTAGCAGAAAGTTGAATAAAGCTGAAATCAACTACTCAACTAGCGAAAAAGAATGTCTGCAGTAATATGGGCGATAAAGAAATTCAATATTTATCTATATGGGAAGGCATTTAAGTTGCAAACAGACCACAAACCGTTATCGTTTCTAGCACAGGCTAAGCATGAGAACTCTAGGTTACTCCGATGGTCTTTCCTTCTGGCTCCATATAATTTTAGCATTGAGTATATATCTGGAAAAACCAATTTGGGAGCGGATTTTTTAAGCCGCCATCCGTGTGATGAGAATCACCGTAAACCCCAGAAATAATAATAAATTTCTCTATGTGAATATAGAATAAAGGACTGACATATAATGTCTGTTTTAAGAGGGGAGGTGTCGTGGAATATTCTAATCCACATATATAAATTATCAAGTAAATATAAAGCCTAATAAATACATATAATAAATAAAGGAAGAAGAATGGTAAAGAACAGTGCTGTCACAATGACTGTACTCGAAATCCCCCTTGTTTTCTGCTTCGTCTGCAAATTGTAACGCTTTCACGTTGATAGTAAAAGCTTACTGTATTATACCCGCTTTCTTCAATGAAACGTGTGCTGTATTTCTTGGAAAAACATTGAGAGGCAGACTGCGTAATGACCTAAATTAATCCTAACATTAATTATACTGCGTTACCAAAACGAACGAACAGATGGACTAAAGGATAAAGAGAGAGGGAGGGCTGAAAATCAGGAACGCATGCAACACGCGTCGCGCGATACACAAATGCTGCCATCACGCGTGTAAGACTACATGCACTAACTTTTTTTTCAGACGGACAGTGATAAAATACATTACCCTTCCCAGAGTTAGGTTTTAAAATCACAAAAAACGCTTATTAGGAAAGATAACAATAGATGGGTTTACGGTTGAAAACATAACAGTACCCAGACAGCACATCTTCGAAACAGGAGGTAGAAAATACATATTTTGAACGCAGCCACGTAGCTCTTTTAAATTTGGATATTTGGGTTCCTTGGGGCTTGCTGACAAAGAATATGTAAAACGTTACGCAAATAGTCCAGGAATTAATAAATTATACCCAAAATAAAATAGTGGGGATGCCTGACAGCATGGAATCATTTCTGCTCATAAAATTTTTTTATAACGTGTTTGAAAAAAATCTTACGTTACAGAATTAGCCTACCATGTAAACTCCAAATTGATTGGAGCGCAACAAATGAAAGACTAACCACGATTGGTCGGGCTATAAATACTATCTTTCGTTGTTAGGGGAGACGTGAAAAGGTAACATTTTTTCAAACACTTGTCGAAACGTGGCCTCATTGGCTAGACTCGCTGATATACTCACTTAGGAGCGTTAGTTCGAGACCACTAGTGCAAATAATCTTGATAAAGCAACAGTGCGTTGAAGCCAGCTCATATTTGTGTTAAATAAAAGCCTGGAACATAAGCAGATGGGAATTTGTGCCAGTAATTGTGCCAGAATTCATTGCTAATCAACGTATCTGTGTTTATTTCCATGAAATTGTGGGACCGTGGTCTTGATGGTACTGAGCAGCACCTGGTCAGAGCTTTGCTGAATCCAGAGTCGGACAGCATACTCCTTGGTTCATTTAGCTATCAGTGAGGTGTCTCCAGAGCCCAGAGGAGAATTCGAGCAGAGGAGTCCTTTCCTGCCGCCATCACGCAAGATAAGCTGATTTGGCCAGCTGAGCTCAACATTATATCCCCTCATCTTGAAATAACTTTGTAAAAATAACATTCAGAGGGGAATTTAATTGTCTTAATATCAGGAACTGAGAACATCTCCAATACTAGTCCCTAAGACAAACTATTGAAGTCATGATGACAAATACCAACAGAGCTTGAACAAAACAAAACCAGTATTACCTCATATTACCACTACACAACTGACACACATAGGATATTTTTAATAATATATGTCACTACAGTATTCATATTGATAAAGTCTGTACATATACTTGTAATTAAAATTGATTGTGATTCCTGGTTCCTTTGTAATTGAATCAGGACACATATTCATTCATAACAGAAATGAATACATATTGTTATTTGAAAAGTTATCAGTGACTCCTTAAGATATTCTCATAGAGTGTTATATGTATGTGAGTGTCACAGTGTTGTCAAGAGTAGTGGATTAAATTAAATTGTTTATCTGTCTGTTGTTGTGACTTACACTTCATCATACACATACCCTAGACACATAACGTAGTCATCACACTATTCCAGAATAATTCTGACTGAGATATATAGATATGTGGTAGCAAGTAAGGTTATCTATAATACACTACTCTTAATAGATATAGATACCTTCACAGCTGATCTCAGTCAGTACACTAAGTCCCCTATAAATATTTATAACATCCCACTTCACCACAATGACATGCAGAGTTCTTCACGAAGGACAGCTTACAAAACCGTTTGGGAAAAGAACAGGAGTGCGACAGGGATGCCTCTTGTCTCCGTTTCTTTTCTTACTAGCAATAGACTGGGTTACGAGATCATCGACAACACACAACAAAAATGGAATCCAGTGGACTCTGACTAAACAGTTGGATGATCTGGATTTTGCTGATGACTTGGCTCTTCTGTCCCATAAACGTAATCAGATGCAGGACAAATTGGAAACACTCGATGAGAGGCCACAGCAATTGGGTCTGAAAATACACAGGGAAAAGACAACACTAATGAGAATAAATGCAGGTAATGATAACAGGGTTGAACTTGAAGATACACCAATACAAGATGTAGAATCGTACACATATCTTGGCAGCAATATAGACAAAGTTGGAGGGACAGATGGGGATATCAAACTAAGAATACAAAATGCAAGAGAAGCTTTCGTTGCATTGGGAAATACGTATATGTAGATCAAGAGAAATCGGATCCAACACGAAAATAAGAATCTTCAACTCAAATGTGAAGTCAGTCCTATTGTATCGCTCTGAGACATGGAGAACAACAAATACAACTACCAAAAAGCTACAGACTTTCATAAATGGGTGCTTGCGTAGAATAGAGGAATTAAAATGGTATGAGAAGATTACCAACGTGGAACTGAGGACAAGAACTAGACAAGTGCCAGTGGAACAAGAGATGAGAAGAAGACGATGGCGATGGAGGAAACCTGTTGATAGCATTACAAGGCAGTCCTTGTTCTGGAACCCCCAGGGCAAAATAGGCAGAGATAGACCAAGAAGCACATGGAGTAGAGAGCTGGAAACAGAGGTGAAAATGATGAGGAGAACGTGGAAAGAACTTGAGATGATGGCACGTGACAGGAGGACTTGGCATGTGTTTGTTGAAGGCCTATGCTCTTTTGGGAGTGGAGGGTTATGAACATGAACACGGGACCTCTTATTTTTTCGCCCTGTAGCAAAGTTAGATTTTGCTGGGGAGGTTATGATGGTATCCTAAAAATAATGAAATCGTTGTATGTATTAACCGTGTGAGGCCAAGCACATGTAGGCCCCTGACTCTATAAATGATGATGATGAATTATGTGCAGGGAACCTAACGCTACCTCCCTAGATCTCACACGGTCACTATTTTGGCTCTAGTGTCTGGTGTATGATGTACCTAGTGTCTAGGGGAGAAATGAAATGATGGTACACAACACAAAAACACGTTAAGTTTCTATGAGGAAGTGAATAAAAACCTGTGGTTAAGTTTTTCTTTAAATTTGATATTTTTTGTACAATTTATTTTGCCTGTCCAGTCATATCTTTTGGACAGGTCTTTGAAAATGAGGACAAGATAGTTTACAGAAAAGATCAACTAAAAATGTGTGTGGTCAATCTGCCCAATAACTATAAAGTTAATATATGTCTTTCCTGTTGGAATGTTCACAGCTTACACTTTATTCATCTAAAAGGGAGAGTCACTGTGTATGAGGGGCTGTAATGTCATCATACCCACAAAAGTCCTGAGTATGACTTGAAATACCAGTGTTTATTTAAAACGAAACTGTCATATACACCCAGGTCCTTAACATATCACCTGGGGTTTCTTGTTGAATGATAAGATAGTGTGTAGTTGCAGAAATATCGATATCACATCACACGCCCAAGCTCCTGCTGTTATCTCTTGACAGCATACATGAATTTTCGGAGACTTCTTGGCGTTATCGTCACTCCTCAGGTTTCCTGTTACCAGCTGGCAACAGGAAATAAAACCTCTGCAACAAAAGGACACCCTGGCCTTTTATATCTGATCACTTTTGATATTATTTATTTCCCTACGGAGATATGGGGTCAGCCTCGCGTGCATTACAGGTGCCCTCACCCCTAATTTTTCATGACTCCCACCTCAGGTCCCTATGGCAGATACGCCACTGTACGTTTACATAGTTTTCCTCCATAAAATAATGTGGAGTAACCACATTTCCTTTGATATGATTTTCTCTTCTTTTCTTATATATATATATAAATGCTTCAGGCATGTTTAACAGTGTTCATGGAACACAGAGGCTTACAAACATCTTTCTAATGCAATAATATTCAAACATAATCATGACAACATACAACAGTTAGATACATTTCAATGTGAGGACTCAACAATGTCTGCTCCCGACATGTCCTTCACTTTCCCCCAATAGCAGTATCTAACTTTGGCAGTGGGATTAAACATATGAATTCATAAAGCATTCTTACCACAAATTTTCAAGAAATATAAACAAATGACGCTGACTTGCAAAGAAGTGGCCTCAGTTTCTTCTGCTCCGTCCAGACTGTGAAATACTTATTTAGTTATTTAATTTAAAATTTATCACAGCTGTTCTCAGCGTATCTGAATGAAAAATTTAGTTCAACTGGCAATGAATAATGAAAGCTTCTTGCTAATATTTACTAGCACTGGCCAATCGAAAGCTTGCGACTACCAGAATTCAAATGCAGTTTTTGAAAAAACAAAAATTATTCCAAACAAACTCTACGTCTGGTAGTCTATTGGTCAGTCTGCTTTAGTTATGCCCAATACAAAAAGATGTTTCGTTTTGGATTACATTTTTCCTACCGCTCCCCTTTCCCTATTATACTCTTTTTACCCAAGCGAATTTGAATTTCCTCAATGCCTCTCTTCTAAGCTCGCGTCCCCACTACCGTTATAAAAAACAAGCAGGAACGACAGTCTGTCTGGTCGAGCGTCCGTAGACATTTAGTATTTTCTCAATAACTTGGCTAATACTTGGACAACCATATTATTTAAAACAGATTCTTGCTCACTGAACTCTAAGCTATACTACCATATGATTTTTATGGTCAGATTCATTATGGTTTAGATTTTCAATTTTCGTCATAGTCAAACGTCAAATAAAATTTTTACACCAGACGGCCATCTTCCCTTCTCGCTAGCATGTATTTTTCAAATAACTACTTGTTTTAGTGACGTCAGAAATACTACCGCGAGAAGAAATAAAATTGTCTGCGTGTTTTACCTCTGTTGGCTTTGTAGCAGCGTGTATATATGCATGGCAGAATGTGTCAAGCGAAGCGGGGTTTTGCGCGGCGGGTTAAGAATTGGCGTTAATAATTTGTATTGTATCGTGTAACACTACCAAAAAATGTAAGGATTACTACTAAATTTTGCGTTAAAGTTGACAGAATACGTTAATTCAGATAGCAGTTTGGCGGCATACTTCCGCAAAATCGTTAATTATAAGTCTAGGCTGCAGAATGTATGCAGCAGATCTGGCAAAAATGTTAAATATTGGTAGTACGTTTACGAAACCGAAACTAAAACTCGTGTTAGATTTTTACCGTGGGATCGTTCTATATGCTTTAGCACTGCACAAAAGGCAGCGTTGCTGGCGTGTGAGAGCATCACCGTCAGACACAATAGGGCGGGTTTATTTATTATCATTTTATGACTAAAATCTTCCTGAAATGAGCGATTATTCTCGCAGATTTTACTACACGCCCTTATCCGAGAAGGCATTCGATCTCACTACTCAGGAGACCAGGGGTGAGTATGACATCATTAGGACCACTGGTTCTGAAAAAAATTTCCATAAATTTTTCCCTCACCTGGGAATCGAACACGGTACCTCTAGAACTCTAGGCCGACGCCATACATCTTAGCCACCCCGGCCCCTAAACATGTATATTAAAACATGTGCTGCCCAGTGAAATTTTTTCATCAAATTAACTGAGAGTAACTACGATTTTCCATCCAATCCACTGGGTTTATGATTTATGCTCAGGGAGGGTAAAATTACTGAAAAAAGAGGCGGTGGAAGTGACAGCGGGAAAGCGCCTGACAAGTGCCAGGAAACCAATGCCTAGCAGCAATATTTGTTTCTTCTTAAGTTTGGGGTACAAGTTGGTGATACCCAGTGGCGTATTCTCTATGTGTGCTGTGCGTGCTGCGCACACCTATGCCCGAAGGAAAATAAAAATTTAATTTATTATTCTATAAAATATTTCTCTTCTAATGTTCTGCTTTCGGACCGCACGCACCAGGATAACGGATTTTCCCGCATAGAATCTACGAGTATAATCTAGTTTCAGTTTCCCCAGACGCTTTTTATAGTGCAGTTTTTTATTGGTTGGTAGCAATCGCCCGAAGTTTCTCGGGTAATTCCGTCACAATGCGTGCGGCACGTTTCGGATTCACGTCTGAACACTTACCAGCTTGATGTGTGATACGTGTCTGCGGATCAAGAGCGCATGGTCTACGCTAGATGCCTGCCTTTAACCGGTTGTGAAGATCCTTGCCTTAGCGTCTGTACCGGTTACCCCTGCAACTACGCCTGGGACATGCTCTCATCATAGAAGTCTACAGTTGATGGAACAGTCAGTAAACCATTTCAACACCTGGCCAGTTAAGTTTTTTTTTTAAAATAAAATTTTGCCTCGTTTTGGCGAGGCGCGTCCCGTTCAACGTAGTCATTTATTTTAGGGCGCATGTCCAAATATAAAAAACATTTAGGTTTGATAACAGCATTCATTACATAAGTGATTTTAACCCGGCCATAGCAAAAGACACTCTCCTCAAAAATTACAAAAAACAAAAACTCCTGCACTCTAATTTTCTATGAGGAAAAAAATCCCTATTTCAATTTCTAACTTCATATATTTATTTACTCGTGTTAAACAATAATTCATTATTAAATTTGTTATATGTATTTACAAATTAGTAGTTGATTTAATTATTACAGAGAGAAGCGCACATGTATGAATCAGTTATCTTAAATATATATAAAAAACAGAGCTACTTAAGTAATATTTTACTGAATAATTCTGATGGGGGATCAGAAACGAGCCAATATATCTTTATTTTCATGGAAGAGGCTGGCAGATGCAAAGTTCATGACTGCTTTGACAAATTCAGAGTCATGCTTGATTTCTGAAAATAATCATTGTGGTGACTAAAATAGAAGCACCATCTTTCTATTTACAACTCTGCCAAGAGTAATCTTGAGCGAAGTTAGATAATTTTAAAGACCCTCATTGTTTACCCTAATTTGTGGTCATTGTAATCCCGTGACAAACACTGTGCATAATTTGCAACATTTCAGTCTGTTTGATCACAACTTAGTATGTGCATTGTTTTTTCTTGTGCTGTAGTTTTGATTAAAGTGACGCCTTTTCACAAAATCACACCAGACGTTTTTTTTTAGCCATTCAGAGTGGCTAATCCCATGGATTAAATCGAGTAGTGCCGTGTGTATAAAAAATAAAATAAAAAAAAACATTCGTATCTTGTTAAAATGTATTACAATAGGTTCTGATACGGGATGGAGAAGATCACTAAGAAGAAGAAACTAATTAATTGGGACAGAAGGAAAAAAAAAAAGGAAAGAAGACACAAATCAACTAAAAGAATCGTCAAAATATGTCAGGTTGGATGCCTACTTTGCGTTCGACATGCCCACGAAGTCTTTTGCACCGGAGGTGGAATGTTCTGAAAACTTTCTACATGCTCTCAGCCAAATCGCAAGAGACTGTGTAACGACCGTTGCGGCTTCACAACAGTTGAACCCCTCTGAAGACTTGTTACATGCCTTCAATCTAGGAACTGTTTACAGCACCCAGCCTGCTGCGGCTGCACAGGTAGTGGAAGTTCTATGGACTCTAGAAGATCTGAATACTTCTTGCAGAGAAAACGACAGACACAAGAATATGTGCAATCGTTGACACACAAAAGGAATTCCCAACAGATCCACAATTGTTTCGGGACACCTGATCCAGTACTTGTGTTGTATGAATGAGCGAATTGTTAGGCCAAAACCTAAAGATCATCGTGACAATTTTCAAAAGACGAAGCTGGATGTCAATTTAGTGCAACGTGGTACCGGTACAAACAAAAACAAGTTATACGTGTCACACAGTTGGTGACACTGACTGGTTTACTCACCAAGAGTGAATATACTTATGGTTTCTGTCTCTTGCCCTTTTGCTAAACGGTCAGATGCTTGGCGTGATCAAAAACTGGTTTTAAGTATTTTGCTAAAGGAACGTACAAAATTGACAAACATTACAAAAGCGAAAGTTACAACAATGCAGACTAAGAACTTTTCTTTACCAAATTCCCTTTTTTCAACGACAGAGCAATGTTGGCAGGTCTTCTAACGGGGAAATAGAATGAGAGTAAAAAAAATAAGGGCGATTTTGATCACGCATGATATATGCAGTTCTCTTGTTGGGAATAAACAGTGGCATTCCGCGCTCATAGTCGAGATTTACGTTCCGAAAGTTGGAATGAAGACCATTTTTTTTTTTAACTTCCCACGTTGTTTGCTAAAAAGGATACATTACTGTAACAAAATTTATGACTGTAGAAATGACATACACAATGATCTGAAACCGTCTTTATCATCTGAGATTCAATCGAAGATAGCTGAAATCAATGTAGGTAAGTACGAGCTCGTACTTAGCTCTAATTGCCGACTCTACTATTTATATCACCAGAACTGAGCAACTGTCTTCTTCCTTACGATGTGTAACAGTAAACGGTGATTCTGTGACACTACGTCGGGTGAAATATGAGGTCTTCAAACTAGAATACGATAATTTGTTATTTTTAAAATGAACCCTTTATGCTCGGCGGCGCCTTTTTTTTAATGCGTTCGTTGCCCCTGATGTTAAAACCTGGCTGAGTCACTGCTCTAATTAGCCAACCGGACGCTCGGATGTTTGTAGAATTTTTTAATGACTTCCGGGATCAGAGGGAGTGTGTAATATTCTTACACATTGTACAAAAAAAAAAAAAAAAAAATATCTAGGCATTTGATTCGTACGGCACTATTTTCAGTGTGGGTTTTCCCGTGTATTCAAGGACAAGCTTTATAAACATAACGCACTTCTTGCCTAACCAGAAACTAAAGGTTTCCAGATATCAATACATTTATAAAGTCTTCATGTTTGTCTCGTGTTCTCGTCTTCGTGTGTTTTTTTTTCGTATTCCTCTACCTCTCATACAATGGGGACTACAGAACAAGGACTCTCTTGTAATGCTATCAGCAGGTTTCCTCAATGAGTGTCCTATCCATCTCCAGCATCTTCTTCTCATCTCTTGTTCCACTGGCGCTTGTCTAGTTCTTGTCATCAGTTCTACATCTACTAATCTTGTCATACTACTTCAGTCCTTCCATTTTAAGCAAGCATCCATTTATGAAAGTACAGTATGTAGCTTTTTTTAGTTGTTGTTTTGGTTATTCCATAAGATATATTCTAATTGCAAATATACCAAAACTATTTCACTACTAGCAATAACCCGTCACACTTGACGGATTTTTAATTATAGTGTGCTGTTTCCGTTCCCGGATGAGCAGATAGAAGTACATTCTTAGAGTGTTTTTTTTTTTGTTTCTTTCCATTATACAGTGTAATCAAACTGTTCATGAACACCGTCATTTGAACGCTTTTCTTTGTTGATTGTAACTGTTTTTGGTAGAGCATATATAATGGAAACAATGCAATCTTTCAACACGGTTGCATTCTTCAGCTGTGACCAATGTGCACACGGCGAGAGTTATGTTATTTTAGATTCAATTTAAAAGTGAGTGTGACCGACCGACGTAACATTCATCGGTAACAACAAAGTCTCCTAGATTTTTGGTTTCTCTGTTAAAGTGAATTTGTAGTTCACTTTGAAGATTCAGCATAAAGGCTTTCACACTGTTTGATACAGAATGAATAAGTTTTTGACAATCTGTCATTTTTTCATTCCACATTTCTTCTAGTTGTTTTTTTATCTGTTCGCTTTTGCTCACTCATTATGAGTTGTCTTTCTGACTCAATCCTTTTCAGTAAATCTTCATTCTCTTCTTTGAGTTCTGCTAATTTAGCCACATCTTTAGCTACTTCATGTTGTATGTTTCTCATGGTTTTCAAGATTTCTTCTGCCTTTCTCACTGTATCTTCTGTTATCGATGATTTGATTATTTCACTTTCTTCTGGTAGATTGCTATCTTTTGTCAGTATTTTTTGGACTTTATTTTTCTTTTGGGTTATTTCAGCATTTCTGGTTCTGACTGATTTCTCTTGGTGACCGAGTTGTAGATGTAGCGACTGATGTTGTTGTAGTGCTACTTTGAATGGTGTGTTAGTATTGACTGATTTTATTAGAGCTAGTTTTGTTTGTTGGTAATGTGGACATCCATGGAAACGTGCACTGTGGTTTCCTAGACAATTTGCACATTTTCTGTTTATATTTCTTGTTCTGTAATCTTTATCGTCGTCTACTAATTTGCAGTGATCATAGGTGTGGTCCCCTGCACAATATCGACATCTAGGCTTACTTCTACATGTTCTTTTGGTATGGCCAAATTTCTGGCAGTTTGAGCATTGAATGACTGGTGGTATGTAAGCTTCTGTTTTGATTTTAGTACTGCCACTGAAGAAATGTGATGGGATTTCTCGCCCTTCTAATGTAACTATTTTTACAGTTGAAGTTCCTAATTGTTGCGATATCCTTTCCAGTTTAAGAATCCTATATTTTGGATTTTCTGTTTGTAGTCTAGTTCTTATTTCTTCCTCTGGAACTGTTACAGGTATTCCTTTAATTACACATTTCCTGGTTTCTTTGACTAATTCTAGCCTAGCTTTAATGCTGTGTGCCAATTCTACTTGAACAGGACTATTCTACTTGAACAGGACTTACTTCAATTTGTTTTATTATAGCTTTTGACTTTTCAGTCATGTTCATTGTGCCAAAATTTGTTCTTTTTATGTGTGTTATTGATCCTTTATCTATAACTGTTTCTAGTAATGTCTGGTAATGCTCTAATACTTACCACATTGCCACTGATTTGAAAAATCCTGAACCTTGGGAGGTTTTGTTCAACTTTATGAGTAGGCCTATTGATTTGTTGGTCTTTCATAAGGTTCTCAACATCCTTATTCTTTGAATCAATGTTCAGATTATTGGTTTTCTCTATAATTTTACTCTGACATCTTCCTTTTTTCTTAATTGTTTCCTTTGAAGCTTGTATCTTCATTCTTTCATTTTCTCTATTCGTATTCCTGATTTCCCCTTTATCATCATTCTATGAGTCAGCTTGTACTATTTCAGCCCATGGTTTTCTGGAGATACTACCTGTTTTCAATCTTGTAAGAGCCGGCATGTCTTTTAGAATAATTGTCCTTAATTAACTTTAAATATAATAATAATAAATAATAAATTCTTTAAGCACCAAACACAGCGCATAAGGCAGAAACCAGTGCTCTCCAGGTTGTTCGTTGTGACGCCACGCCTCTTAGCTCTTGCACATTATTTAGGCCCAACGTTCTTCCTTCTCTTATTATTGTTCTTCTGAGTGTTTCTTTTGGTCTTCCTTTTTTTCCTCTTACCCTCAGGAACCCAAGTGAGCGCCTGTAGTGGTATTCTGTTGTTTTGCATTCGTAGGACATGACCGATATATGACCATCGTCTTTTCCTTATATAGTCGGAGACATATTTCTGCCTAGAGTCTTCTCTTATTTTAAATATACAGTATACTATTTAGTAGTTTTGTAAGTAACGAAAATTTCAAATTCAAAAATGGCGCCTTTGACTTTCAAAACATGGAAAGTCACAGATGCAAAAGTATATGTTAACAAATAAATAAATATATTATACACTTCTCAGAGTAAAAGAGTACAACACTATTTATAACAAACTTAACAATTAAATATGGACGTACAGAACATTAGAATAATACAGTGGAATTGCAGAAGTGCCAAAAAGATATACCAGCATTAATAGGCATGTATAAACAATCTAAAGTAATATTTGCATGCAAGAGACTAATCTTAATCCGAGTCAACGTTTTACCATACCTGAATATAAAGTCTTTCGAAATGATAGGACAGAAACTCAAAAAGGAGGAGGTGTGGCATTTCTAATTAATAAAACATATGTAATAACTGACGGAATAATTTAGAACAGAAAACTTTGAAGGAATAACTATAACAGTGTCTACTGAGTTAGAAGAAATTAAAATAGTTAACCTTTACTGTTCAAGTGGAAACATAAATGAAAGAGATATCTCAGACGTGAATAAAAGAATAAACAACAGAACTATAATAGTGGGTGTTGATGTCTCGATGTTTATCTTGTTTCCTACTAGAGTTACTTGCCCTTAGGCTAGCTCTTCTTCCTACTTCCTGTTTTTAAGATGGTCGATTAAACATGTCGTTATGTATTCAGTGTGTTGGCCTTCGTGATTATGCTTCATAACGTGAGTATGTATGACAGCCAGCCACGTCTCATTATATCTTACAAGTGCATCAGCTCCCGCATTGCTCTCTCTTTCAGTTGAGAAATCCAAAGTGACTTTATGAATACAAACTCTGGACAGTGTGTCGGCTATAAGAAGATCGGAACCTTGTACCCATTGGAATTCAAAGTCATATCGATGGCTGCGCATCAGGAAATTCTGCAGTCTTCGAGGAATTTGACTCAGAGGTTTCTTAACGACGGCTGCCAAAGGTTTATGGTCGTTGATGACTGTAACTTTCCTTCCATAAGTGTACTGGTCAAAGCGTTCCAAACCATATACAACAGCTAAGAGTTCCTTCTCAATTTGAGCCCAGCGTTGTTCTGTTTCAGTTAGAGCTCTTGAAGCAAACTCTATTGGAGGACCATTTTGTAGGAGGACAGCCCCAAGTGCATAGCTGCTACTATCAACTTGAATACACAAAGATTCACCAGGATCATAGTATGCGAGTACTGGAGTAGAAGTAATCAGTTTCTTGACTCTCTTGAAAGCTTGATCACATTCAGCAGACCAGATAAAGGGAGTATCCTTACGGGTAAGTTCTCTTATTGGATGAAGAACTTCTGAAAGATTGTTGAGAAACTTTGCTAGATACTGTATCATGCCGCAAAATCTGCGAACCTCATGACAGTCCTTAGGAACGGGCATGTTTAGTATTGTCTCAACCTTTTTCTTGTCTGGTTCAACACCTCGAGCAGTAATAAGGTGACCCATGAAGGTAATTTCTTCTTTCTTCTCCTGAGCTTTAGCATCATTCAGTTTAATGCCTTTTTCTTTTACACCTATGTTTCAGTGCTTTTTAAGTTTCAGATCATGGTCCTCAAATTGCTTTGCTGTTTGTTTGATCCACAAACCTGCAATAACTATGTCATCAGCAACATTGATGCAACCATGAAGACCTTCAAGAGCTTGTACTAGATGCCTCTGGAAAATTTCACTGCTTACATTCAAGCCAAATGGTAATCTAGACCATCTGAACCTACCATAAGGTGTGATCATTGTTGTAAGTTTACTAGACTTCTCATCAAGTTTGATATGCCAGAATGCTTCCTTGATATCCAGCTTTGTGAAAATCTTGGCATTATTGAGTTCAGGCAATACATCATCCAAAGTTGGTAATCTGTAATGCTCTCTCTGCAAAGCCTCATTCAGGGGTCTAGGATCAATGCATATTCTTAAGGAACCATCAGACTTTTCAACAACAGCCATTTGGTTAACCCATTCAGTCGGTTCCTCTACTGGTATTAATATACCTCTGTTCATTAGATTTTGAAGCTCTGACTTTACCTTGCTCTTAAGTGAAAATGGTATTTTTCTGCACGGCAGTGCCTTTGGACGAATATTAGGATCAATATGCAATACAGCTTCACCCAGGACACCTAGATGGTTATCAGAGTTATGATCATTATCTAAACTGTCAGTAGCCACCTTAGCAATAAATCTGTTTGTGTTGACTGTCACAAACTGTAGAGCCTGCAGTGTGTTGTTGCCCAGCAAACATGTGAATTTATTTTTCACAACAGTAAACCTTATATTGTGTTTTGTCCCAGTCTTAGGATTCTCAACAGTTAATAGAACTTCTTCCAGTGGAGTCATCTTAGTACCATTCCACATAACAAGCCTCTGTTTAGTGGGTAACAATGGTTCTTGCATCACAAAGCGTTGACAGATTGTATTCACATCAGCTGCTGTGTCTAACTGAAATTTTACCATTTTTCCATTGACAATGAGTTGTGCAGATGTACAAGCTTTGCTAGACTTCACACAATTAAGAAAAACTTCAGAATCTTCCACTGACTCTGTGTGAACAGTATGAACTTTCTTGCATTTAACTTTGAAATGGTTTCTTCCCCCACAATTTGAACAAAACTTCCCCCATGCAGGACACTTTTTCTTAATTAATAGATGTTTCTGTCCGCAGTAATGACACTCCTTTCTAGGTTCAAAGTACCCACTGTCAGTGTTACTTTGACAGGCTTTACCAGCAGCATGCCCAGTGTCTCTCTTGGGAGGTTTATGGTTGAGTGATTTTTTCTGTACCTTTTCAACCCTTGCTTCAGAAGGTTGTACTGTATTACTCATCTCTCTTATGTCGTTTCCAGTTTGCTCGAAGACTCTGCATATGTGAATGGCTTTCTTTAGATCGAGGTCAGCTTCTCTCAAGAGCTTCTCTTGTAACCTTTTGTTAACAGTAAAGACAATTTTGTCTCTTATCATACGATCCTTGTCGTTAAAGTTGCACAAATCTGCCTTAGTTCTCAGCTCAGTTACGAAGGAATTAAAAGGTTCTTGAAGAGGTGTGTTCCAGAATCTGAACGTATGTAATACTTCATTGCTTCGTGAGCTACAATGGTTCTGGAGCAAATCGAGAATTTTAGTAGGATTAGAGTGGTCTCCTTCCTCTGCCAGTTGATCAAAAAACTTCAACAGCTTGAGGTCCAGCACAGTGTAGAATAATGGCCGCCCGAACAGAATCAGGTTTAGACGTCACCTCTGATGCATGCATGTATAGCTCTAACTGTCGTCTCCATTTACGAAATGTGTCTGGTTCGACGTTATTTATGTCTAGGCAGGGTGGTAACCGAAATAAGGGCCGTTCTGCCATGACGAAATGTCTAATAATGGTATGCAAGCAATAATCAGTAATCTCATATCAAGTCTAATGACATTCAGCACACGTGTTACAAGATATTCAGCAGAATAGTCCGAATTCTGTAGAAATAAACACCGCTGCCACCATGTTGATCTTTACTGCACCTGTAAGATTACCTGAAATACCAGATGTGATGATGGAAAAGATTAAAGCTGAAACTCTCAAAGACAGCGTGCTCCAGAGGTTGAAGTCGACCATTTTGGATGGGTGGCCTAAAAGAAAGTCTGATGTACCAGCTGAGCTTATGCCCTATTTTGACATTCGTGATACTCTGACAACAGAACAAGGCATA
The DNA here is from genome assembly GCA_024509875.1 of Oreohelix idahoensis. Lineage (NCBI taxonomy): Eukaryota > Metazoa > Mollusca > Gastropoda > Stylommatophora > Oreohelicidae > Oreohelix > Oreohelix idahoensis. The sequence goes on along the minus strand of JAMPIV010002758.1, from coordinate 199,840 downwards.
ATACTTAAAGGAGAGCGTATTCTTATCCCAAAAGCACTGAGGCCTGAAATCAAGCAGAAGCTACACGCTGCTCATCTTGCATTTGACAGCATGATGCGCCGGGCCAGAAGTTGTCTGTTTTGGATCGGCATGACGGCTGAGATTCGACAGATAGCTGACAGTTGTCCAGAATGTCAAGAAACGAAGGCAAGGAATACTAAAGAACCTTTAAACCAACACTCAAGAGGTTTATCACCCTGGGAGAAAGTTGGCACTGACATCTTTATTATAGAAGGCCGATATTATTTAGTCCTGATTGACTACTTCTCCAACTTCATTGAAGTAGACTTTCTACCTACAATGACAGCACAGTTAGTCATCAGGAAATTGAAGTCTCATTTTGCTCGTTATGGTGTCCCTAAAGTTATTGTATCTGACCAAGGTACTCAGTTTACCTCTGCACAGTTCAGATCATTTACTGCTAGATGGGGAATACTTCAAGTTAAATCAGCACCAGGTCACCATAAAGCCAACAAATTGGCTGAATCTGCTGTGAAACTCATCAATGGTATGATGAGAAAGACTGTTCAAAATAATACAGATGCGTATGAAGCACTACTTGAACTTCGTAATACGCCGAGACAAGGGTTTGATCAAAGTCCAGCAGAAATACTGTTCAACAGGAAACTGCGTACACTGATACCTTCTGCAGTGAAACCCGTTGCATCTCACAGTAGAGTTATTGAAAGTAGAGGCAAGAGAGACAGATCAGTTAAGACGTATCATGATAAAACTGCTCATGATCTGCCCAAGTTGTCTCACCAGCTCACACCTGATCCCGAGGACCTGGAAATTGATGTCTCCTCTCCCGAGCAACAGGTTGTTTTGCCAGACATGGAGAACACTAGTGAAGTGAACATTTCCAATCCTCCAGAAGTTGATCCTTCAACTCCAACTACTTCTAGTCCTGGGAAAGCTGGCAAAGAACAGGAACATTCTCTCCTACCATCTTGCCCTAAGAGACCTCAAAGAGATCGCAAGAAACCCTCTTGGATGAATGACGTTGTTCACTTATAAAGAAGGGGGGATGTTGATGTCTCGATGTTTATCTTGTTTCCTACTAGAGTTACTTGCCCTTAGGCTAGCTCTTCTTTTCTCTTCTTCCTGTTTCTAAGATGGTCGATTAAACATGTCGTTATGTATTCAGTGTGTTCGCCTTCGTGATTATGCTTCGTAACGTGAGTATGTATGACAGCCAGCCACGTCTCATTATATCTTACAATATTTACTATATAAAACAGTAAAGATCAACAGTGGCAGATTTCAATGCTCATCATACAGCTTGGGGAGGCAATGTACTAGACAAATCAGGAAAACTACTGTTGGACTTCATTGAAAACAATGAACTAATAATACTGAATGATGGATCAGTAACAAGAATTAACCCTTGTGCAAATCAGCAAGACACAGCTATTGATATAAGCATTGTAACACCAAATCTTGCTAATGCAAAATGGGAAGTTATTGGGGATACAAATTCAGATCATTTACCCACTGAAATAACACTAAAAGATAATTACAAACCTAACAAACTGGTAGAAAAACCGAAATTTTACTATAATAAAGCTAATTGGGTAGCTTTTCAGGTAGAAATGGAAGAGATAAAAAAGAATAACATAGAAAATGAAAATATAAATGTATTTGCAGATAATCTCACAAAAGAAATATTACTAATAGCTGTTAAACATATACCAAAAGCATATATGCCAGAACACATAATTCCACACCACATTAAGGAAACAAAAAAGAATGTACATTGGAACAAAAACCCAGTACCATGGTGGACAGTTAGATGTACAGAAATTCAAAAACAAAGAAAACAAGCTCTACAAGAATATAGAAAGCATAGATCTTTAGATAATTTAGATATTTATAAGAACATAAGAAATGAATCAAACAGAATAATACTTAAGGCAAAAGAAAATCATTGGAGAAATCTCTACAACAGATGTGTGGAATAAGTTAAAAGCCATTAAAGGCAGAACTAAACATATGATAATACCTAATATAAAAAGACCTGAAAGGGCAGAGACTGACTGGCAGAAAGCAGAGGTGCTGGCCAGGTACTACCATAGAGTTAGTTCTAAGGAAAATCTAGGACAGGCTGAAGTCATCAGAAGAGCAACACTTCTTAAAAAACTCAGTAAAGAAGTTTCTTATAATACTGAAAATTTATCATATTTAAATGCAGATATTACAATGGAAGAAGTTGAAAATACAATAAAGGACAAAACAAATACATCAGCAGGGCATGACATCTTGAGCTATGAAATCTTGAAACACATACCAAAAAGTACCATAGAAATTATAACATCCCTTTTTAACAAAATTTGGAATACAGGAAAAATTCCCAAAACATGGAAAACAGCAGTAATCATTCCAATACTAAAACCAGAAAAAGATGCCCATGATGCCAGTTCATACAGGCCAATTTCTTTAACTTCCCATCTAGGTAAAATATTAGAAACCATAGTAAATAAAAGATTAAAGTTTTATTTGGAAAAGAATAATTTATATAATCAAACTCAGTCAGGATTTAGGAAGAACAGATGCACTATGGATCAGATAATTAAATTGGAACATGAAGTAAAATGAGGATTTCAAAAGAAAGAAAAAACTGTGGCAGTATTTTTAGATATAGCTAGGGCTTATGATGAATGCTGGAGAGAGGGTGCTCTCTTTAAAATGAAGAAGAATAGATATTTCACTGTTCAGGTAAACAATGATAGATCAGAACTGTATGAACAACAAAATGGAATACCTCAAGGATCAGTAATGTCTTCTTCAATTTTTACAATAATGGTAAATGATTTAGGTGAGGAATTTAATGATATAACAAATAAATTGTCACAGTTTGCAGATGATGTTGCTATATGGAGGACTGGGAGACATCTGCCAAAATTATATAAGGATCTACAGAAGCAAATAAATAAAGTATGTAAATGGATGACAAAATGGGGTTTTCAGCTGAATACAAATAAAACATTGGGAATGATCGTCAGTAAAGGTAGGGTTGTAAAAAATAAAATTATAGACATAAATATCCAAGGGCAAAACATTAATACAGTACAAACCACTCGATATCTAGGAATGATATTGGACCAACAGCTGAACTGGAATAAACACATAAATAAACTAGTGGAGTCTTGCAGAGGATTGACTAACGTATTAAGATATTTGAAAGGTAATGGATGGGGTACAAGCACTAAGACAATGCTCACTTTTTATAAATCTTTTATTAGAGGAAAAATAGATTATGGAAGTATAATATATGACTCTGCTGCACACAGTAACTAGATTAAATTAGACAGAATTCAACATCAGGCTTTATGTAGCAGGTGCAATCAGATCAACATCAATGGGAGCTATAGAGGTGGCTTTAGGAATTATACCCTTAGAATTACGAAGAAAGGAGTTAAGACTAAATTACATGAACAGAGTTATGTTAGATAAGTCTCACCCAGCACATAGCCTACAGCTTTTACCAGATGCCAACTAACAGCTCAGGCCAAGCCAATGAATACCACTAGATACCCTACAGGATGGAAGTGTATGGAGGAAATTGTCCATCTGGATACATTAATTACATCAATTAATAACAGTTGTGAATACAAGCCAGTGATTCCGCCCTGGGAGATCAAGAAACCAGACACGGACTATCACCTAGCAGAAATACTTAAGAAAACAAATAATATAGAAAATATTAAAAACACCGCCAATAAATATATACAACAAATATCAAAAGACAGCATTACTGTGTACACAGATGGATCCAAGGGAGAGGATGGCAAATTGGGGATAGGAATATATATTACAATATGGAAAATGGCAAATGAATATAGCATCACGAAAAATACATCCATTTTCACTGCAGAAATGGTGGCAATACTAAAAGCACTAGAAATATTCTCTAATAACCCTCCCAAAAAATTAACAGTTTTAACTGACTCTCTTTCAACAATTAAAGCACTTAGAAACTTACGAGAATGTAGTAGACCTGATATAGCAGAGGAGATCTTTCTGGCTACTACATACTTATATTCCAGAGGATGTTCAGTCTTAATTGCTTGGATACCTTCACATGTTGGCATAGAAGGAAATGAAAAGGCAGATAAAGAAGCCAAGAAAGGTAGATCTGATAAAAATCTAATAAATGTAGGGATGAGTAAATCAGATTAAGAGCTTAATTAAAGAATTAATAACAGATGAATGGAAAGCAGAGTGGGATAAAAATCTGAAAGGAAGACATGCATATAAGATGTTTAAGGCTCCAACAAGAAAATGTCAGATATCTAGAGAATTGAAAATTCCCAGTAATAAGAAACTTCTCAGACTACAGCTGGGAAAAGGCTATTTCAGAATAGAAGAACCTTACTGTGCAGGATGTCCTTCAAGACAATAATATAGAACATTTCTTGTTAAAATGTAAGAGGTATGAACAAATGAGAATACCAATATTAGATTATTTGCAAGCATCCAACTTACCTATAAATATAGAAGAGGTGTTGAGAATAGACAGACCTAGGGAACTGCATAATATAGTCAAACAATATTTAACACGAACAAATGTTAATATATAGTGGCTGGGAATGTGAAGGACTGATGCTGTTCTTACAATGCATATGACTTTTAACAGATGAAAGTCAATTAAATATCTGTTAAAGTCCGTTATATAACTAGAACCACCGGGCCTTTACACCCCTCCACTTATTCTTGTTCAGAGTTTATTTTTTTAATTTTTTTTTAATTAACGTATAAGCACAATTGTGAGTATCCCTATTTATATTGATTTGACAAATGTGATGTCACTTTCTCATATCGGCAGTTGTTCATATTATTTGGAATTGAAAACAATATATATCCTAATTATAACCCATCAGAGGTTGAACGGGATATCTTTTTTTTCCATTAATTTTAAAAAAAAATTCATCGGTAATTATGTTAGTTGGGATTACTTCTCTGTGCGTTTTAAACACTGTCACCTTCAGTCTCCAGAGTTGATGTTAATGTGTGCGTTTTATTTTAAAGGTTGTCCGATCTTATGTTTGTGGCCATGTCATTTTTTTTTTTAAGAATGAAACTCAGAAAGAAGAAGCTGCGAACCCAACTCGATTATCATATACTGCACATTCGCCTCCTCTAGCCTGGAACCAGATTTAGGAGAAATAAAAAAACCTTCCCGAGAGAAACAGCATCAAGTATTACACTGATGGATAATGACTATAAATAAGTACTGTCTTAACATATCAAACTGATAATGACAGCGATATATATATATATATATATATATATATATATATATATATATATATATATATATATATATATATATATATATATATAGTGTGTTGTCTCGAGGTTAGGCGTGGTTAGTCACCAGAGATTTTATCTTCCTCAAGAAGAGTGTTCCCAGGTTCGATTCATGATAGCCTGAACATCTAAAATGTTGTACTTATTTGATGGTGGCAGCGTGACCAGTAGTGCCTGAGTGCAGGTTGGGTTTAGACAATGTTCAGCTCTAATAATTCAACTTCAGACTTCACAAAACATATATTTGTAAAACACTCCAAGAAAATCTTCACCCAAGGAAACCTTTCTAGTAATTTAATGAATGTTCAGAATCAACCAAACCCGTAGACGACTGGTCTACCAATTCTCAAGTAAAATGTAACTACCTTCTTACAACATGAAGGTTAAAGGGACCAGTAAACATTTAGTCTTGTAGCAGATTCATAAAGTCTATCGTTATCTGTGTCGCATATTTTTAAAGATAGGTCATAAGATATTTATGGTCCCGTCTGAGTAGAGGTGATAGGGGTAAATATGTGAGAATAAAGGTGTAAGAAATAGATTTTCACGAGGGAATAGTGTAAGAGGAAGATCTGTCTCTGGAGTGAGTAGTTTCTCTAGTCCAGCCTATCTATACGAATATATTTTAATATCAGACGACCTTTCTCTCCCTATTTGAAATATAAGTTACACTACACACGCCCACGCACACACAATTATGTGACAACAATACGCACAAACGTGAAAAAACTATGGATAATTGGGTATGGGTCTGACCAACACACTACGTTAAGTTTTGTTTAGTTTATTATCACTTAAACTTTACAACATCAAACACACACACACACACACACACACACACACACATATATATATATATATATATATATATATATATATAATATATATATATATATATATATATATATATATACGGGTTTGGTAAAAGCATGTCGCCTTTCCCCCCTCCGACCCGGTAAAACACTCGGCGCACAATGTCAGTTATAATTTAATTATGACTACGCTCCCTTAACAAATGTCGCCTGTCATTACTAGCTAGTTGACTGTCGGCGTCTATCGTTTTTACACATCATATTAAATGCTAGTCACTATATAATTACACACAATGAAAATATAATGCGCATTCTACTCTGTCACTTTATCCGTCACTCATAGCATTTTACTTAGTCAGCTAAACCATATCTTCTGGTGTAAAAAAAATGGTTGATGGATTTTTACATTAAGCTGAACAACTGGTAAAAAAATATCTACGTGTTTGCTATTTCGCTAGTCTTAACGCTAGGGACTCACAGTGAATAAAATGGTAAAACTTTAACACATTTAACACTTAAGCACAACTTATATTATTACCAGAAAACAGAATAATCCCCACGAAGGCTATTAACGCACTATTTCACACAGGTTCTAGCGTATGCGTTTAGATTATCTAAAATTTCCTGAGAGACTTGATAACTGACTTGGAGAGAATGCAGTATATATACAGATTTTGTGCAATATCTTTAAAAGATGTGACAATTCACACCTTTGTCGTATCAGGGAAGAATCAACGAGCTGTGCTTCCGAGATAAAGGATTCTACGGTTTGCTCACTTGAGATGCCGAACGACATCAGAAGACATGCCGTGCAAACGGGCCTTCTTAGATTTCCTCCCCCTGTCGTAGATCAAATACTTAAGTCCCCTGAAAATGTCGGACATCAAAGGTGATCGGGAAGTATTAATTATCACCCTTGAATTTGCTACCGAGTCTGATCTTTTTCCCCACGTGCTTTCTGTCACTATCCGATGATTGACAGATCTGCTCACGTGAGAACTCAGGTAAACAGACCGGTTCGCTCCCCTGTTATCTGGAATGTTGCGAAAATAGGTAAACAACTCGTTAGTGCAAGAAAGACAGGAAAAATAGGCGTGGCTTCAAAAGTGAGTCAACAGACAGCGAATTGCGTGGTTTTGCCTTCGCAAAACGTAAACACTAACTGAGGAAGCGAAGGTGGTCGGATTTCTGTAGGAATACTGAAGCTATATTTACATACGTCACAATCTGTAAAATGTTTCCTTCAGAGGCATCTGGATATTCCTTCAAAATATCTTCTAACATTTCTTCTTGTGTAAGTTCTCTAGGAGCATCTGCTGCTTCTATTTCATTATCACAGGGCCCTGCTATCAACACCAGCCCATCTTGTGTGACTCAGTAAATTTCATACTCTTCGCTTGGATCTATGTCTGAATCATCTAATGTCTCTTCTACAAAATCTTCTGGATTCTCATCTTCTTTTTCTTTCAAAATATCTTGAATGATGGCGTAGCCATCAGGCACGTTTTCTGGATCGTATGGAGCCAGGTAACTATTACTTTCAGCAAAAAGTGAAATGTCACTGTCTCTACATCATAGTATATCACTTGATGAAAGTCTATAAAATTGTTTCCAACTTACATGTCTCCTTTATGAAATATTCTGTTATCACAACCTTCAAAAAAAAAAAAAAAAAAAAAAAAAAGAGGCTAATTCTTAATTTTGAGCCTTGTCGTAGATTTTTGATAGGGGAATTAAGACATTGTTTAGTCCCTTCTGAATAGAACTAGAACAGGTGGTGACTCAGTGAGAGATAAGATAAGAAATAGATTTTCACGAGTGAAATGGTGAAAAAATAGGTAAAGTCTGTCCCTGGACTCGAGAAGATCCTCTAGTTCAGCCTATCTCTACAACAGAACTTTGTCAGACAGTATACCTAAATATATATATATATATATATATATATATATATATATATATATATATATATATATATATATATATATATATATATATATATATATATATATATATATATATATAATAATATATATATATATATATATATATATATATATATATATATATATATATATATATATCAACCACTCACATACACCCCACACACATAAGTGACGACAGTTAGACGCACAAACGTGAAAACTATATCAATGGAATAGGGATATGTTGGGACGAGCTGACCAACACATGTAAATAAAGTTTTTATGTTAATTTTATTTACTATAAAGAAACTCTACAACAGCAATATTTTGAATATCAATCAAATACAAATATACATAGGTTAATGAATTAATAAAGAAATAGACTCATAGGTGTAATCCTTCCTCCCTCTGTTGAGACAAGATCCCGTTAGAAGAAAGTTATTAACCCCCAAAGAGTCACAGATTTATATGCTATGGTCTAGGATTTCCCTCTACAGTAAAGAACAGAGTTTATCCGTTAATCTATTCTGAAAGGGACAGTATTTGCAAAACTTACTAAAAAAATAAACAACGTGAGTACATGGATTCTACAAGATATATATGAGAATTATTCATTCATCCTTCCTCTCTTCTCAGACAACCGTGGCCACGTTCATTCCTTCTTACCGAATCTGGTGTTTAACAGCCTCTGGAACTTCGTTACATAGGTCACACAGCAAATCCAGGGTTATTTTGGCGAAGTAAACCCCAGCTCCTCAAAGGATGATTAAATCCTCTTTCTTCGGGGAACGTTTAGTTCGTTACTTTTATTAGGATTTCTGTCTATGTCCTATTAATTTCGTCCAGGTAACAAGATTAACAATGCTCACATGTGCCAGTAGCTTGAGATTCCAGCATATAACGGAATGTCATGAATGTAACTTCTCTTAGTATTAAAATGCCTTGACACCACAAATGGTCGATAGTCGGGAAATGTCAAAAGTTTGATTATGTCAAATGTTTGATTTTGTTGCCAATACGGGCTGAATGTATATGAAAATTGCAAAAGAACTCTGGATAGCTCTAAGTCCAGTTAACATTTATTCTTAATAATATTTGGGTTGGTACTCTGTCTCTTTCTGGGTGTAAACCAAAGGGTAGACTGGTCCACCTTGAAGACCCACTATTTGTTATAAGAATGTTCTGTTTTAACTGTCGTTATTTTCAGATTTCATTTTTTAGGCGTAGGCTTAGACCGCTGGTAGATTTTGGGTTTGAGATCCTGTGGTGGATTAGATGTTATGAACTGTTGTTGTTATGTATTTATATTGTACTGAATGAGGTCAGCTGTGAAGGCCCCTGAGTATAACAATTATTAGGGTGAGTTTTCAGGGGGCCTTTCTGCTACCACCTTATGATCTCATTCAGACTTATTCTTGACTAGTATGTATGATGACTACGTCTAGTGTCTAGGGTTATGAACATGTGGTGTGATGGTAATTTAATACTAAAACACACACACATCAACAAATATCAATGTCTATAATCAAATGAACTAACACCGTGTTTGAAATTTTGGTATTAAACTATTTTTTACAATTTTATTTTGTCCTGAACTTAGTATTCTTCTGGTCAGGACTTTCAACTCAAATGAAATCAATTTATATACATATAGGTAAGTCAATTAAACAAAAGGTACAATTTGTCCAAACACATATTTTAAAAAAAGCTAATAATGGTGTTAATAAATTTCTAATACTACTGGTAACTAGCACTGGATGGTGGGTCGGGATTCTGTAATCACTCCCATGTCTTTATTTCACAACTTTTAATTTAATTTTCTTGGGTGGAAATAGTTTTATTTATTTCAGTTAGGGCTAGTGCCAGACAAAAAACCCACAAATTCAATGAATAAACACAGGAACGATGACCACGGCACAGATTCAGCTTTGCTGCCGGCTTGACTCTGAATTGGTTTAAGTATTTACTTTAGTTTTAGTTAAAATTCATACTTCAGTACATCGTCCTGGCTGAGGGACAGTATTTCTGCAAATGGCGACGAGCCTTCTAAGTTTTCAGTAATATTAGATGTGTTGGCCAATGTAGCGGGAGGTTATTTAAATTTATTTATTATGTAAGAGTATGCCAGTAAAGAGTTCTGACCTTACAAGTAATACCCCAGTCTTAGAAATAAGCACTGGTGTATTGTTATCATAACAATAGTCAGACTGTGAAAACCCTGGCCCAGTTGGTAAGAAGTAGTACCAGGATTTAAGGTGTCTCCTCCCTGTGACTATCTTATGATTACTTATATTCTAGGGGATAAGTAAAAGGTACATTCACTGAACCCACAAAATGGAAAAAGTGAATAAATCCTCAGGTACAGTTAAAATAGTTTAATAATTACACTAATATTCTATTTACTAGTTGGAAAAGAGTATACACATATATATAAAAAATATTCACACAGTTACTATTATTGTCTGTTTAGACTTCATTCATTTTAAATATATCACGGTTTTTAGTCCTCTGATAAATGTCATCACTTGATTATTTATTGTGTTTCACTATGGCTGTTTTCATAAATGGGTGGTCAGTGTCTTAACTGCCACTTATCTTATCACTTGATGCTGCTGAAACTGTCCTTTGCTGATATCAGACTTGGTAGGCCCAACAGTAGGGATGCCAATGACCAGTTGAAGTTCACTCTTTGGGGTCCTGCACTTTTGTGGGATTGCCTCGGATGAACTACACCGGCTTCTGATACTGGACAGTCTGGTTTGAGTTATTTCATGGAACCCTCAGACTTCAGATACTGGACTTAAAAATGTTTCTGGCGATCCGCTCACAATTCATGGATAGTGGCGAAACTCTGCCTCCAGTCTGGCTCAAGCCTCTTTCGTTGTGTATCCCTCTCAGTTTACCGATCCGCTACTTATACGCAAAGCGCGGACGTATCGGAGAGTACCGACGTCACAGCTTAAACCTAACCTGAAAAATCCTTCCCGAACAGTGATTTCGGCCGATCTGTGCGTCGACTGAAATTTTGCGTTTCTCATTCACGGCATATATCATATCCATATAGTTCCATCTTATCTAGTTTTATACAGCTGATAAAACTCTATCTTCCTATCCATGTAATTTCCCAAACTGTTATTTGTTGATTTTAATATTTAGAACAGAAGTGGGTTTACATGCTTTTAGCGTAACTGTGAGCAGCCGAAATACGCATATATCTCCGTAAATGAGAACTTCCTACCATTCCATCTTATATGCAGTATACACCATCCTTCCCTGTACTGAAATGTAAAATCCTTTTCATACGGATTCCCTTCTGTTGTTATTTATCGTTGGCGATTTCCTCTGTCCGATACACATTTCGCTGATACGCCGCCATTTTGAAAGCGGTCACTCGATCGTAGATGGGTTTATAAATCTAACTGAACCCATTTGCAATGACTTGAAACCAATTTTGCGACATAGCTCCCCCATATTTTAAGCTGGATGATATCTAGCTTAACTATTGGGTACAAGACAATTGCAAATCGACCATTCCGAGGTTAGTCTTCCTTCTTTCTATCCTCCTCAAGCTCTGTGGGATGGCGACTTAGAAAATCTGCGCCCACATTCTGTTTTCCCGGAATATATTCAATAGTGAAGGAATATGGCTGAATCAATAATGACCATCTTAGTAAGCGAGTATTTGCATGACGTGATGAGGCCAAAAAATGACAGGGGTTGATGATCGCACTGGACCACAAATGGCTTGCCATACAAATAGGGTTGAAACTTATTGATGGCCCACACCAATGCTAAACATTCCCTCTCTATAGTAGAGTAATTCTTTTCTGCCGCGTTCAACTTGCGGCTGGCATAAGCAACAGGAAACAGTTCCTCATTCTGAGATTTTTGTAAAAGCGCGGCCCCAATTCCTACATTGCTTGCATCAGTCCATACTATAAACTCTTGCGTCAGATCTGGTAACTTCAGAATAGGCCTACTAGTGAGTTTATGTTTCAATTCTGAATATGCATGCTCACACTCTGCAGTCCACTTTATTGTGTCCGGCTTCCCTTTCTTTGTCAGATCCGTCAAAGGTGTACATAAGGTATTGAAGTCTTTGATGTACTTTTGATAGAATCCTCCTAAGGATACGAACGACCTCACATCCTTTTTTTGTCTGTGGTCTAGGTGCATTCCTTAACTTTTCTATATTTTTGGGATCAGGAGACATGTTTCCATGACAAATTGTATGTCCCAAAAATTCTAATTCCTGACATCCGATTACACACTTTGTTGGACGAGCAGTCAAACCTGCCTCTCTGAGTCTACCCAGTAACATTGATAGAGAATGTAGATGATCCTCAAATGTTTCCGTGGCTATGAGAATGTCATCCATAAAGTTGGTGATGTTAGAGTTGTTCAAGGGTTCCAGCAATTTCCTCATCATCCTTGAAAATACGCTTGGTGCGTTTTTCAACCCGAATGGTAGTACATTAAATTCGTAGTGGTGACCATCCGAAGTGCTAAAAGCCAGCATGTGTCGGATCTCGGGTTTGACAGGAATCTGGTAATATCCCTTACTTAAATCGACCTTAGAGAAATATTTCGCAGCACTTAGCGTCGAGAACAGCTGATTGGTATCCGGTAATGGATCAGCTTGGGTTTCTGTGATCGCATTTAATTTCCGGTAATCGATACAGAGTCGGTGTTCTCCACTTGGTTTTCTCAACAGTACAACACTTGAACTGTAAGGTGATTCTGACTTGGAAATGATTTGTTCTTGCAACAGATAATCAATTTCCTCCTTCAATGCCTGTGCCTTGGCATATGGTATAGGGTAGGTCTTCATGCAGATAGGTGTTGGATCGATGACCTTCATATCATATATCAATAAGTTGGTGCATCCTGGTTTATCAGTTAACACATCTGCATGTGTTTTTAAAACTTCTTTAACTTGCTCCCTCTGTTCCTGAGTTAACTGAGTACTAATTTTGACTTGTTCATATGTCTCAGTCGGTCTTAATGGATACTCTATTGAGGTAAGTGGTTCATGCCTCATTTCGGTTGTGATGGCCAGAGTCATCATATGAGCTACCTCCGTTGATGTCCTGTCATAATATTTCTTTAACAGATTAACATGGTACACCCTTTCTTTGCCCTTCTTGTCAATTTTGTAATTAGTCCTCGATATTTTCTCTAGCACGTTATATGGACCCTGCCAACCAATCTGCAGTTTGTTGTTACTGCTGGGCAATAGAAGAAGCACTTTTTCTCCAACAGCAAGTTCCCTATCCTTTGCTTTCTTGTTATAGTATTCAGTATGTTTCTTTCTGGCTCTGCGAAGATTGTCATTAGCCAATTTCCAGCCCATTTTCAGTCGAGTGGTCAACTCATTTACATACTGAATTGATGAGGTGACACTTTCCTCTGCCTTCTCATCTGTCCAAGTCCGCAGCAATGCTTCCAGTGGACCTTTTATAGGCCGACCAAACAACAATGTGGCCGGTGCCATTCCTGTGGAATTGTGTGGGACTTCCCGGTATGCGAATAATGCAGCGGGTAAGTATACATCCCATGTTTCAGGTTTTTCACTTGCCAGCTTCCTGAGAATAGAAATGAGCGTACCGTTGAACCGCTCGACTTGACCATTTCCTTGTGGGTGATAAGGAGAGCAATGATAATGTCTGGCTTGAAAAATCCTGAACACTTCTTGGGTTAGCTTTCCCTTGAACTGGGAACCATTGTCCGTCAATATTTGATGTGGAAAGCCTAACCGGGTGAATATTGTCAACAATGCCTCTGCCACATGCTTAGAATCTATAGATGCCATGGCTACGGCCTCTCCCCACATAGAGCATGTATCAACTAGAGTTAAGATATAACTATTCCTTCTCTTAGTCCTAGTGAGGGGTCCAACATTATCCACTGCAACTCTCTCGAATGGAGTACCCATGATTGGCATTTCTCCTAGAGTTGCTGGTGCAGTCCCATGCTTGGGGGCTACACGTTGACACTCTGGACAAGATTTCACATATCGTTTGATATCTTCCGTGATCCCTGGCCAGTAATAGTGACAAGCTATCCGTTGACTGGTGGCACCAATTCCCATGTGTCCACTAAATGGAATAGCATGTGCGAGCTCCATAACTTTCTCCCTGTATGACTTTGGTACTACCAGCTGTCCATGTCCTTGAGGTCCTGTACCAGCTTTTCTATACAGTAGTCCATTTTTCATATACAAGTCTCCTTTTTCTGGAGGGTTATGGGCCTTTGGCAATTTGCCAAAACAAGGCTTCAATGTGTCATCTTCTGATTGAGCCTGTTTCATCTGCTCTGGCTGAGTATTGTTAGGATTTTCCTCCTCGTTTTTTTGTGCTCGACCTGGTCTGGACTGCTGCCAGGACAACAGGTTTTACTGGGTCACCCAAAAATACATACCTACACCCCAATATCAGTGGGTATATAGGGTCATCTATCACTGCGGCTGTTATCACTCCTTCCACGTAGCGAGATTTCACATTGATCCTAGCTATAGGAAGTGTCATGGTTGCTGTTCCCTTAGTTGCCCCTTGTATTTCCACGGTGTCTGTGGTAATTTGATCAGAGTGCACTAGGGTTGAACTCACAACTGAGTCGAAATCCAGGCCGGTATCATATAAGCACATGACTCGATTGCCGTTCACGGTTACGAGCTCACTCACAGGGGGATGACGGAGGCTATTCTGACTCCCTGTCAGTTCCATCATATCTGTCCTATTCCCTGTTGCTAAACATGCAGCGTGATGAGGGGTTTTCCTTCTACAATCTACAGTGTTGTGGTTGCTCATCTTACAAATTTTGCACCACTTATCTCCCTGTTTGTAGGGTTTCTTTTCCTGAGTCTGAGGGTTCTTGTCCTTATTATCAAATCTTGGCTTATTTCTGTATGGATGATCCTTCTGGTCAAACTGGGTATTCTGCGGTGGTGGCTTATATCCTTCTACCTGCTTCCTTTTCGTTCCTACTAGTTCAGCTTGAGCGGCTTGGTACCTCTCTGCACATTTCAAAGTGTCTTCCAGCCTCTCTGCTCCTTGTTCCATAAGGAATTTCCGCATTTCTTGAGACATGGAATCTTTCACTTGCTCTAACATAACCATTTCTTTCAGATCCTCGTATGTTTTCTGATACTTACCTAAACTACTCCATTTCAACAAATACGTTTCTAGCCTAGCTGAGAACTGGTTATATGTTTCTCCAGGTAGAGGTTTAGAAGTTCTAAATTTCTTCCTATATGCCTCAGAGTTCTTTTCATACCGGATCAGTAAGGCTTGCTTTAGTATCTCATAATTTTCCTGATCTTCTTTGGGGAGTTTCAGAAACACATCATATGCAATACCTCTCAATCCCTGGGATAACTTTAGACTCCATTTTTCCATTTCCAGTCCATATGTAGAGGCTAGCCTTTCATACCTATCCAGGTATGACTCAATTGCGTCCTCCTTTTCAACAAATGGATCTAGGTGGAAGTTCATGGCTCCATTTGCCATGTTCTGAAAAGAGCTATTCGCAGAATGAGGTGAGCTATTACCATGGGTGATAGTCCCAGCCTGAAGTTCAAGATCAAGCTGTCTCATTTTCAGCTCATGGTCTCTCTCTGCTTGTAACCTCCTTTCTTCTCTCTCAGCTTCTAATTTCTTGGCTTCTCTCTCTGCTTCTAATTCTAATTTCTTGGCTTCTCTCTCTGCTTCTAATTTCTTGGCTTCTCTCTCTGCTTCTAATTTCTTGGCTTCTCTCTCTGCTTCTAATTTCTTGGCTTCTCTCTCTGCTTCTAATTTCTTTGTTTCTCTCTCTGCTTCTAATTGCTTTGCTTCTCTCTCGGTGTACTTTTCACATTCCGTCGTGACATACCGGATCAGAGCGTCACCATCTATGCCAAGCTCTTTTCCCACCTGCAGTGTAGCAGACCTAAATTTGACCATGTCAGCCATGATGTACCTGTAGTCTAGTAGGGCAAGCGATCTTACTCAAACTAATTTACTACAATATAATTAACTTATATAAAATTAAAGTTAATTAAACTGACTTCACCATATATGAAACAGCTTTCTTTATCTGTACTCAATGGTACTCCTAAAAAATTATATATTTCCTACTATGTTAACTCTTTCCAAAAATTTTCAAAAAAGAAAAAAAAAAACAAATTTTCTACACAGCAGAAATAGAAAGATGGCTCAGGAATATCAAAGATATATCCCGGACGAGCCCCCACTGTAGCGGGAGGTTATTTAAATTTATTTATTATGTAAGAGTATGCCAGTAAAGAGTTCTGACCTTACAAGTAATACCCCAGTCTTAGAAATAAGCACTGGTGTATTGTTATCATAACAATAGTCAGACTGTGAAAACCCTGGCCCAGTTGGTAAGAAGTAGTACCAGGATTTAAGGTGTCTCCTCCCTGTGACTATCTTATGATTACTTATATTCTAGGGGATAAGTAAAAGGTACATTCACTGAACCCACAAAATGGAAAAAGTGAATAAATCCTCAGGTACAGTTAAAATAGTTTAATAATTACACTAATATTCTATTTACTAGTTGGAAAAGAGTATACACATATATATAAAAAATATTCACACAGTTACTATTATTGTCTGTTTAGACTTCATTCATTTTAAATATATCACGGTTTTTAGTCCTCTGATAAATGTCATCACTTGACTATTTATTGTGTTTCACTATGGCTGTTTTCATAAATGGGTGGTCAGTGTCTTAACTGCCACTTATCTTATCACTTGATGCTGCTGAAACTGTCCTTTGCTGATATCAGACTTGGTAGGCCCAACAGTAGGGATGCCAATGACCAGTTGAAGTTCACTCTTTGGGGTCCTGCACTTTTGTGGGATTGCCTCGGATGAACTACACCGGCTTCTGATACTGGACAGTCTGGTTTGAGTTATTTCATGGAACCCTCAGACTTCAGATACTGGACTTAAAAATGTTTCTGGCGATCCGCTCACAATTCATGGATAGTGGCGAAACTCTGCCTCCAGTCTGGCTCAAGCCTCTTTCGTTGTGTATCCCTCTCAGTTTACCGATCCGCTACTTATACGCAAAGCGCGGACGTATCGGAGAGTACCGACGTCACAGCTTAAACCTAACCTGAAAAATCCTTCCCGAACAGTGATTTCGGCCGATCTGTGCGTCGACTGAAATTTTGCGTTTCTCATTCACGGCATATATCATATCCATATAGTTCCATCTTATCTAGTTTTATACAGCTGATAAAACTCTATCTTCCTATCCATGTAATTTCCCAAACTGTTATTTGTTGATTTTAATATTTAGAACAGAAGTGGGTTTACATGCTTTTAGCGTAACTGTGAGCAGCCGAAATACGCATATATCTCCGTAAATGAGAACTTCCTACCGTTCCATCTTATATGCAGTATACACCATCCTTCCCTGTACTGAAATGTAAAATCCTTTTCATACGGATTCCCTTCTGTTGTTATTTATCGTTGGCGATTTCCTCTGTCCGATACACATTTCGCTGATACGCCGCCATTTTGAAAGCGGTCACTCGATCGTAGATGGGTTTATAAATCTAACTGAACCCATTTGCAATGACTTGAAACCAATTTTGCGACAGCCAATGAGATCGGACGACCTCCAATTTTGATTTGAATTTGAAAAATAAAGCCAAAATTACAGCCCAATTTCGGGGTACCTCTGTCTGTCGGTCCGTCCCGATCTTGGCGTTAGTTAAAAATAGACTTGCTTTTTGGCCTAATACATTTGCCTCTCACTCCTAAAGTTCCCCACTTGGACTTTGACCCTCCCTCTTCTGCTTCTTTTCAACAACGCGTGCAAAAAATTGTCACCGATAGTGAATGCAAAAACGAGGGTCTGTCCGTCAGTCTGTATGAACCAATATAGTATTTTGTCAATATCTTTAGTATTAATGGGGCAATTTTGAAAATTGTAACATAATATTTATCAGGAGATCATATTCTATCAAACTAATTAGGTTTTATGGCCCCATTCCCAATAATAATGAATTCCATATTATTTGGCAATTTCTACTTTTATATAAATACGCCATTTTGTCCCCTCTCCCCCATTGTTCAAACCGAAACCACAAGTCGTTACGTCAGAAAAATACGCTACTTGGCAGACACGGCGCTGTGTGTGTGGTTATATATGTCAAACTGCGTGCCTATGAAACGAACAAGTATTGGCTTTTCGTTGCATTTTCAAATCTGCCAAAACCAATGTCGCGCGTACTTTTCAATTTTTGCTTCCAAACAACGCGTCAGTGTATCATTTTTCTGTCGCTCCTCTCTCACTCCTTCTAGACGAATAAGCCTTTCGTCTCAAAATGTTATAAATAGTTTTTCAAGGACATTGGAAACGATAGTACTATTTACTCTACAATACTGTCTGCTAAAATCAACACGATGGTGGCGTGGGTGAAGAAGAAGCGTCACAACTCCACTATTTTTATTTCTACATTATTTTGACTTTATAACTACTACTAATGGGATCGGTGTATCAATGTATATCATCACAGACCCAGTACTGAAATATGAGAGAAAAACAACCATATAATCACACTAGCCACTACATCACTATTCTATCTTACTTAACTAGCGCAGAATTATAATATTATCATACACTCAGTTATTTAACTTTGAATAGAACTACACGCGTAGCTCTTGTAAAAATCCCTTGAGATAGAAGCGCCATTATCCTTCTATTTACAACTCTGCCAATATTAATCTTGTGCGAAGGTTGACACCTTTGAAGACCCATATTAGTTACTCTTGAGGGTTGGCCACTGGTGAACCACTACTGCAGAGTTAAGGGGAGGCAATCCGTGACACTGTTAGGCAGCAGAAAATTCTAGCTAAATATTTTTCAGAATGTTAACTAAAAAAAAAAAATTGTGTTCCTATCTCATGCAGTTCATGATTTTTTTGTAAGCTAGGTCAAGAATTTTCACTTCAAACGAGGACAAAAGACATTGAAACCACGGATACCACACTTTTAAATGATGTTGAGTCATGCCTAGTCCAAAATTTATCCAGCTCTAACATTCTTTCTCTCCCCCCCCCCAAGAGATCTACCAAATAATCCCCTGTGATCTACCTTATGTTGACCACTTGGCTTAGATTATAAACAATTACTATTTATACACGTCTGTATCCTTTTATCTGACAACCTGGAATATTCTGAGAATCAAAAGTTTCTCTGGGCGACTTTGGGCTACTTTTCAATCACAATCAGGCGACTCTGGGCGATTTTCGAATACATTTTGGATGACTTTGGGCTTTTTTTCGAACCCAATTATATATATATATATATATATATATATATATATATATATATATATATATATATATATATATATATATATATATATATATATATATATATATATATATATATATATATATATATTTGTGTTTTTTCGGGTATCAAATTTTCTAGCTTAGTCTCATCAGTATGTTTTAAACTGTAAACATCTTGTAAATTCCAATGCCACACTGTCATTTGTGTTATTAAGTGTCAACGGTTGTTTACTTATTTTTTTCATTACGTCCGGGGTCAAAATGGAAAATCAAAACACTAAGTGTGGATGATACGTGTGCGCACACTGCACTGGTCTTCGTAAGACACTATTTTTAGTTTGGGTTTTTCAGTTTCGTCACATCCACTTGAAACTGTTTTTAAATAGCACGATTTTGATGCTTTACCTGGAACTGAAGGAGGGTCCAGATATTTATAAAATTATATATAAGGCGTTTCACCAACAACTCCGGTGCATACTAGTGTGCACGAGCGTGCAGGTGTTAGATGGGTTTAGTATATATATAATACGGCAATTACCAGCATTTGTTTTCCTAACAGACACCAATTTTTAGTTAGCCTACTACAACTATTTGCGAGATAAAAACAGCCTACACCAAGTAACAGTGTTACGAACAGTTTCACGTAAGGTTCTGTTAATAATCTCTCGAAAAAATTTGATGTTTCTTTTAGCACATTATTTTTGTTTTTGGTAATTTTTTATTGTTATTATTTGTTTGTTTCTTAGAAAGGGGAAGTCACACACAATTTTGGTTTTGATTTACTCTATTTGACTGAGTGAAAAACAAGGGGGGGGGGGGGGTAAGTTACTATATTGTCCTTAATTTATTACACTATATATCCTAATTATAACCCATTCGAGGGTTGAACAACGGGATACTTTGTTTAAAAATCATAATTTTTTAGCACATATATTCTCTTTGTTTTTTTTTCTACTTTCCTATCTCGAGCCATTACAAATTTGGCGTTTTCGTACAAGCAGTGGGACAGGAATTTTTATTATGACATTTTTACCGTTACATGTTTCAGCAACTCCAGCATGCAGTCGCTATCGAGGAATCCTTTTGCTTCAAGGCTAATGAGATGCATTCTATTTTCAAACTACAAATATGTCGAAACTATTTAAGTCTTCATTCCCTGTATATTTTAAACATTTTCACTTGCAGTCTCCATAGTTTATGTTAACATATTCTTTTTTTTACTTTTTTTTATTTTATAAAAATTAATTGTGTTCAATCTTGTCGTTGTAGCCATGCCACTTTTACCAAAAATCAAAGCTTAATTTTAAATTTAAACAGAGGACAGTATAAATGTTTTTTTGGTTCTAAACTTAAATATAAAATAATTACGCTGTCACAGAGGCTCTAATCCTCTCACATTACTGTGGACCATTTTTTTCTTTTATGATTTAAACTTTAATTTCTCTAATGATTTGAACTTATGTTTAATGTGTTTTAGTTCAATTACAGTATATGCTATTTGTCTTGTCTTTTCTTTTTAACCTTTAGCCTTTGTGAACATTTAGCTGCTGACATTGTTCCAGACTTATGTTTTTTGGGCACTGACTGTGACATCTGTGATGTGTTCAGTCTGATATCTACTATTATGTGTCCAAGTCTTGACCATGCATACATCTAGTTGTTACAGGAATGTTCTGACCTATAATTTATCTGTTGACAGAATCATCATCTTGACCTTCCTTTCACCTCTTCATCTAAATCTAAAATTCTTTTGTGTTACTGGATTTCCCTTAATAGGTCTTTGAAGTGATGTTTCCAATTTTTAAATGCTGCGGGCTTGTTTACCTTGTTGATTATTTTTCGTTAGTTGTACATTTTGTTTGCCACGTATGGTTTCCGGGGTCTCTGGTGAAATAAAGAAAGTATAGGACTACTGCATTGTAAGGCAGTCCTTGTTCTGGAACCCCCAGGGCAAGAGAGGCAGAGGTAGACCAAGAAGCACATGGAGAAGAGAGCTGGAAACAGAGATGAAAATGATGAGGAAAATGTGGAAAGAACTTGAGATGATGGCACGTGACAGGAGGACTTGGCATGTGTTTGTTGAAGGCCTATGCTCCATTTGCCTTGTCACTATTGTATTTTCTGCTGTGTTCACAAGAATGTCTGCATTTACAGAATACTGTAAGAATCATAGCTGTAACAAGACCTTTTATGATGCTGCATTGTAACATAAAAAACAGAAGAAAATATGGCTTTGTTGCCTAATTAAATGTTAGAAGCATTATTATAAGTGGCTTTGCTGCCAAATTAAATGTTAGAAGCATTATTATAAGTGGCTTCACTGCCAAATTAAATGTTAGAAGCATTATTATAAGTGGCTTAACTGCCCGAAGTAAATGTTAGAAGCATTATTATAAGTGGGTTCACTGTGGAAGTAAATCTTAGAAGCATTATTATAAGTGGCTTCACTACCAAATTAAATATTAGAAGCATTATTATAAGGGGCTTCACTGCCAAAGTAAATGTTAGAAGCATTATTGTAAGTGGCTTAACTGCCGAAGTAAATGTTAGAAACATTATTATAAGTGACTTAACTGCCAAATTAAATGTTAGAAACATTATTATAAGACTCAAGTGGTCGGCATAAAAATGTTACATTATGACATGACATAAACACTTAGGACCATAACATGTGTGTTGATCTATTTTCATTTTGTAATACAGAATTTTGTATTTTATTTGTTTGTGGACATAGTTTAGGTTTGATTTTCTGAAGAACAAAGTATCCAAACCATGGTCAATTCTCATTAGGTAAAATAACTGATGCTGCACTATGCAGTGTTAAACTTTTAAATAAGCAGGAGGCTAATTGACAGCTTGGATTAAAGCTGAACAAGATATAAATATTAATGTGTACAAGTTGTATATAAACTGAGAATTGTGCATTTTAACATTTGATGCAGATTTCATAAGAAAGTGCCATATTAAATGCTTTGTTTTATTTATTCTAGATTTGTTTGACACAATGGAGTTAGGAAGCAAGTTTGTCTACCTTGGCACTGCTGCTGAAGATGAAGAAGAAGTTGTGGTGTCTAAACTTGATGGTGTGGTCCTTTCAGACAGTGACAGTGATGGGAAGGATGATGATGGAGAGGTGAGGACACAAATTAATCTGAAAAGTATACATGTCTTATAAAGCGTAAAGGACAAATCATTCTCTGATCAATAGATGGGATCTGTAATTTAATTTTGAAGCATTTTATGTAATATTGATGAGTAAATATGTGGTGATGCTGCAATAGCTGCAGTTGTAGTGTGGTGGTGATAATAGAAGTAACTCTAGGGATGGTGATTTTAGTAATAATGTGTATCATATTCCAATAATATATTAAACTTGGCTCATAAAAATAAGTTACAATAATGGCAGGCAGAACAATATGTAAGTTACAGCACTACTCAATTTAGTGTAAGTTGCAAAATTTTAAAATACATCTTGGCAAGGTTCTTTGATTTTTATCTTGGAAGATTTTTTTATATCATTCTTACTAAGTTTGCATTGATATACATTGTTATAAATAAAATTCATGCCTATCTTTGTTACATGCTGTATCATAAGTTCTCAGATCCATTTACAAGCTTTCCCTCTTATGACTCATCTTTTAGAAAGCCTTTCATTTTAGTCACCACCTATGACATGCCAGCTTACCCAGCTATAAATGGGTATGGTACCTGACTCTGCTACTGAGTTAGGTAAGGCAAAGGCAGTGAGGAAGGGAATTGGTCACTCCCACCTCATAAAGCTGAGACCTATTATAGTGAAATCTCTAACATTTCTTTCACTCCCTACGACAGTATCTGCTGTGCACTGCTTTTCAGTTTATTATAATTGTTCCTTATTGTGATCATTATACTGTACAGTGTTAAAAAATAAACAATTTAGCTTAACTAAAGAGAATATATTCTTCGAATTTTGTGGCCGAATACCATCTCCAACCAGGAACTGCTTACACAGTGCAGTCGTCAAAAAGGCATGTACATCATCATTGCACACAGATGCTGGAATGAGGTTGACCATGTCCTCAGACAGGACCCTGACACCATCACCAGAACTTCTATGCTATGAACCCCAGAAGGACGGCGAAATAGAGGCAGATGAAAGACAACCTGGCGGAGAACAGTGGAGGCTGAGATGCAAAGCATGAACCCGAGTTAGGGCACGACACAAAGGATGGCCACAGACTGAGCAAAATGGGGACAGTTTGTTGCTGCCCTACAGTTTGTTGCTGCCCTACAAGACGCCACTAGGCGTGATGGCCACTGACTGCTTTGTCAGTCAGGGGCTAAGGATCCAAGGAGAAGAAGAAGAAAGAGTATATGTACAAAAGTGGAAAGTGTACACTAACAAAATAATGAATACCCAGATTTGTTGCTTTGAGTTGCTTATATCAAATTGACTTCAGTACTGGTTTCTTTCATTCATAACTTATTACCCTGCAACTTCCTGAGGAGCACAGCCCTTTAACAGATCAATGCCAAGCCTTCCTGTCTTATCTCATCTGTTCAAGTTATTTTCATGCCTTCTTTATTCCATTTATGAACCTCCTTAATGGATGACCTTGTTCTGTCTTGGATGGGTGAGTTGTCTGTTCCATGTTGTTGTTGGATTTTTAAGAATTTTATTTATGGCTTTACATTTTTTGCAGGATGGGGTAGCTTACCCCATACCCAACCCTCCTTAGTTGTCTCCTACAACATTCATGGTAGTGTACAGTGTTACTATTCTTTGCTCCCCTTTTGGGCTTTGATAATGCAACGAGTGAGTGATAGTTATATTTATACCCAAATTATAAGTCACTTTCGGTTGAACAAGCATTTTAACTGAGGTGAAGGGTTAATAAAGAAGCATCAATTGCCCTGAAGCTGTCTTCCCCCCCCCCCCCCCCCCCCCTAATCCCCACTTGGCCTGAAGCTGTCTTGTTACACTTCCCAGACCCCCCGATCCCCTACAACTCATAATACAAATACTGTGTTTGATTTCAGAAATTACACTTGTACTCTGCATAAGAGTGTATGATTAGCTAAGCATTTGCAGTGCTTTCATCTCACAGCACAGTTACCAGTTTCTGGGATCAGAACCTGACATCATGCTCCAATCTACCCAGCTGTAAATGGGTATCTGACAATGCTCTTGAGTTAGATAAAGCAAAAGCAGCAAGGAAGGCAACTGGTCACCCCACCTCATTATGTTGAAATCTCTAACACTTCACTCCCCTATGACAGTTCCTGCTATGGGACTACTTTTACTTTTACTATTTACTCTTCACAGGTGTGCCTCCTCGACATCCTCGACACAGCTGGACAAGAAGAGTATTCCTCTTTGAAGGACATGTATGTGCGCACTGGAGATGGCTTTGTTATCATCTACAGCATCACTGACAAGAATAGCTACATTCAAGCTGAGTCAATCTTTAACTGGCTGAAACGATTAAAGCAAATCAGTCCCTTTGCTGTAAGTGTTGCGGCTTATGATTTGAGTTACAATCTCTGTAGATGAAATAAGTATTTGCTTGAGTTCTTTTTTTTCTATTGGAGAACAACAAAAACAACAGAAAAGTTACAGACATTCATAAATGGGTGCTTGCGTAGAACAGAAGGATTGAAATTGTATGAAAAAGTGACTACTGTGAAACTGATGACAAGAACCAGATAAGTGCCAGTGGAAGAAGAGATGAGAAGATGCTGGCGATGGATAGAACACACATTTTGATGAAACCTGTTGATAGCATTACAAGCATTCCTTGTTCCAGAATCTCCAGTGAAAGAGAGGCAGAAGTAGATCAAAAAACATTTGGAGAAGAGAACTGGACACAGAAGTGAAAATGATGAGGAAAAGTGGAAAGAACGAGCTGATGGCACGTGACAGGACGTCTTGGCATGTGTTTGTTGAAGGCTTATGCTCCTTGGGAAGCTAAAGAGTATTGATTGACTGATTGTGTTCCTGCTGTTTCTTTGTTATTTAGCAAGTTATAAACCTTCACTCATCACATGTACTTCTTATTGTGTTCCTGCTGTTTCTTTGTTATTTAGCAAGTTATAAACCTTCACTCATCACATGTAGTTCTTATTGTGTTCCTGCTGTTTCTTTGTTATTTAGCAAGTTATAAACCTTCACTCATCACATGTAGTTCTTATTGGGTTCCTGCTGTTTCTTTGTTATTTAGCAAGTTATAAACCTTCACTCATCACATGTAGTTCTTATTGTGTTCCTGCTGTTTCTTTGTTATTTAGCAAGTTATAAACCTTCACTCATCACATGTAGTTCTTATTGTGTTCCTGCTGTTTCTTTGTTATTTAGCAAGTTATAAACCTTCACTCATCACATGTAGTTCTTATTGTGTTCCTGCTGTTTCTTTGTTATTTAGCAAAGTTATAAACCTTCACTCATCACATGTAGTTCTTATTGTGTTCCTGCTGTTTCTTTGTTATTTAGCAAGTTATAAACCTTCACTCATCACATGTAGTTCTTATTGTGTTCCTGCTGTTTCTTTGTTATTTAGCAAGTTATAAACCTTCACTCATCACATGTAGTTCTTATTGGGTTCCTGCTGTTTCTTTGTTATTTAGCAAGTTATAAACCTTCACTCATCACATGTAGTTCTTATTGTGTTCCTGCTGTTTCTTTGTTATTTAGCAAGTTATAAACCTTCACTCATCACATGTAGTTCTTATTGTGTTCCTGCTGTTTCTTTGTTATTTAGCAAGTTATAAACCTTCACTCATCACATGTAGTTCTTATTGTGTTCCTGCTGTTTCTTTGTTATTTAGCAAGTTATAAACCTTCACTCATCACATGTAGTTCTTATTGTGTTCCTGCTGTTTCTTTGTTATTTAGCAAGTTATAAACCTTCACTCATCACATGTAGTTCTTATTGTGTTCCTGCTGTTTCTTTGTTATTTAGCAGGTTATAAACCTTCACTCATCACATGTAGTTCTTATTGTGTTCCTGCTGTTTCTTTGTTATTTAGCAAGTTATAAACCTTCACTCATCACATGTAGTTCTTATTGTGTTCCTGCTGTTTCTTTGTTATTTAGCAAGTTATAAACCTTCACTCATCACATGTAGTTCTTATTGTGTTCCTGCTGTTTCTTTGTTATTTAGCAAGTTATAAACCTTCACTCATCACATGTAGTTCTTATTGTGTTCCTGCTGTTTCTTTGTTATTTAGCAAGTTATAAACCTTCACTCATCACATGTAGTTCTTATTGTGTACCTGCTGTTTCTTTGTTATTTAGCAGGTTATAAACCTTCACTCATCACATGTAGTTCTTATTGTGTTCCTGCTGTTTCATTGTTATTTAGCAAGTTATAAACCTTCACTCATCACATGTAGTTCTTATTGTGTTCCTGCTGATTCTTTGTTATTTAGCAAGTTATAAACCTTCACTCATCACATGTAGTTCTTATTGTGTTCCTGCTGTTTATTTGTTATTTAGCCAGCAATAAACCTTCACTCATCACATGTAGTTCTTATTGTGTTCCTGCTGTTTCTTTGTTATTTAGCAAGTTATAAACCTTCACTCATCACATGTAGTTCTTATTGTGTTCCTGCTGTTTCTTTGTTATTTAGCCAGCAATAAACCTTCACTCATCACATGTAGTTCTTATTGTGTTCCTGCTGTTTCTTTGTTATTTAGCAAGTTATAAACCTTCACTCATCACATGTAGTTCTTAGTGTGTTCCTGCTGTTTCTTTGTTATTTAGCAAGTTATAAACCTTCACTCATCACATGTAGTTCTTATTGTGTTCCTGCTGTTTCTTTGTTATTTAGCAAGTTATAAACCTTCACTCATCACATGCAGTTCGGGGGGGGGGGGGGGGGGTCTCTGATTAGACAAAAAAGGAATTGAAACTACTGCTCCCTCATAAAGGCTATTAATGTGACATTGTCACCCAGCATAATTCACAGAGCTCTCTTTTGTTTTGAGACACATAAAGAATAGGACAACTGCTTGCACAGGCATGTCATACATGGTGGCTAATATGAGGTTGTGCAAGAGGCTGGCAAACCATCACGTAAACAAATTGTTACAGAAACCACCACTGTAAGACCATGAAAATGCTAACTGCAGGCTTCTTGTAGCTGCAGTGGTGTTTCCATAATGAGTGAAATGGAAAATGAATGTGAGGTTGTGCATGGGGCTGGCTAACCCATCATGTAAAATAGTTGTTACAAAAACCACCACTGTAAGAACATGTAAACACTTAGTGCAGGCTTCTTGCAAGGTGGCCAGCTACAGTAGTGTCTCCATAAGGAGACATTAATGAATGTGTACATGAGGCTGGCTAACTCATCATGTAAAATAGTTGTTACAAAAACCACCACTGTAAGAACATGTAATCACTTAGTGCAGGCTTCTTGCAAGGTCAGCTACAGTGGTGTCTCCATAAGAAGACATTAATGAATGTGTACATGAGGCTGGCTAACTCATCATGTAAAATAGTTGCTACAGAAACCACTGCTGCACAATTGTGTGATTTGATGCAGGCTTCATTCAAGGAGGCCAGCTGTAGTGGTGGCTTTATGCTTCATAAAGAATGAATAAAAAATATAAAAAAATATATTTTAAACACAGGCTTTTAATGCACTAAAAAGCCACAAATAATTTTTCAAGGAGTTTATAGCTTGCAGTAAAAAAATGTAACATCAAATTGACAAAAAGCGTGGGGCGCTTAAGCGCTTATATATTTTATCCATAAGTGTGTAATGAAGTATAAAGCAGAAGTTAATTTCCTGTAGAATCACCGCCCCAGGCTTTTTGTTTCAATTTTTCTTTCAAGAGAGACAATCTTGTTGGAAAGAATACACATAGATTATTTGCAGTTATCACCCATTTCACTGATGATACAATACAAACAAACACAATTAATATTAATTTTAATTTTATTATTTTTACGACTGATTATTGTATTGTCATGGGGAATACACAACTATGCCAAGTTTCAGAGCTATTGCTCATCTGGAAGTGATTGAAAAATTGATTGCAAGATTTGAAGGTGACAAGAGAGTGACATACGTTGCAAGTTAAAGAAAAACCTGTAAAAAGGGATATGGCGATGAAACATTCACTCTGCATTTCTGTCTGCTTTATTTCTTTCTGTCTCTCTGCCTTTCCTCTGTCCATGCTTCTGTTTGTCTGTTGGTCTATCTATTTGTCTGTCTGTTCATCTGGCTGACTGTAAGCTTTTATCTCTGTCACTCATTGTGTGTGGCTTCCTGTGTATCTATTTATCTTTCTATCTATCTATTTCTTTCTCTCCTTTTTGTTTTTGCATTTACTTGAGATATAAGTCCTGTATATACCACTAGTCACCAGAGCCAGTGATAAAAAAGCAAGAATAGTGCTTTACAGTACGGTGAAACCTGTATATCTGTGTATTTATTAGTCAAATTGTGGTAAAACTGTTAAGCCTTCAAAGTTGAAATGAATCAGGGCTAATGCTGTTCTTTCACTTTCATCAGATTCTAGTGGCAAACAAGCAGGATTTGTCTTCTGAAGCTACAGTCACATCACAGGAAGGCAAGGATTTGGCAGAGAAACTGAAAATTCCTTTTTACGAGACATCTGCAAAAACTGAGGCTGGTGTAGTGCAGGCAATGACAGGTCTGGTTAAGATCATTCCCAGAGTCAGCACAGACTACAAGGTGAAAAGGATATTGCTTTTTTTAATAGAGTACTTACACATACACTCGTTCAATAAAACATACACGTACAAACATAATATTCTTAACATATTTTAACAAAACCATATACTTTTTTTTTGTTGCTAAGGTAATGGCATCATGTACACAGATATTTGAGGTGATAAATACATTATTTTAAGAATTATCTGATTAAATTGTGTACATGATTGTGGAGTATCTGTTTCACAGCAATAGCATTCCCAGCCAAAGATGCTTCTCTCTACAGACACCTGCTACACAATTTCTGTCAGTTACTGACTGTTGGCCTGCACTGTTCTCTTTCAGTTTTGTCTAGATAAAGTTTTACCTTTCTAGTCCATGTCCTTTGGGACTGCTGTTTAAAATATTGTTCACTTAATACAACATTCTCATGCATGCATAATTATAGCATCTTCAAATTCAGGTGAAATTTGTTTCATACGTCATAATGGTGTAAAATATCATGTAACCATTTCACATTGTAATGGTGTAACAAGATAATGTAATTATTTCAGATTGTAATGGTAGAATGTGTAATGTAATTATTTCAGATTGTAATGGTTGAATATGTAATGCAATGGTTGAATATGTAATGCAATTATTTCAGATTATGATGGTGTAAAATATGATGTTATTATTTTAGGTTATAACTGTTGAATATATAATGCAATTATTTGAGATTGAAATGGTTCAATATATATTGCAATTATTTCAGATTGTAGTGGTTTAATTTATATTGCAATTATTTCATAATGTAATGGTTGAATATATAATGCAGATATTTCAGATTGTAATGGTTTAACAAACAAAAAAATCAAATCTTGCGAAGCAAAGTGTTACAGAAAAATTCTCAGAATATCTTGGACCAAGAAGAAGAAAAATATAGACATCCTATGCGACCTGAAAATCGAGGAAAACTGGCTCATAAACAATATCATGTCCCGGAAACTGAAATACTTTGGCCACATTAAACGTCATAGTGGTTTAGAAAGAGCAGTAGTGGAGGGTATAGTACCTGGAAGGGGAGGCAGGGGCGACCAAGACAACAGTGGACACAGGACATTGAAAACACCTTGAATACGACAATGGAGGAGGCAGGAAGGCTGGCTAGTGATTGAGAGTCTTTCAGGCAGGCTGTGATGAGAGCGACATTCTGCAAAGGACATACTACATGATGAATGGTTTAAAATGGCATAATATGAATGGTATAATATAATTATTTAAGATTGTAATGGTTTAATATATAATATAATTATTTCACATTGTTCTGGTTATGTTATGTTATGCAGTTGTTTTAGATTGTAGTGATTTAATATAAAATGCAATTATTTCAGATTGTAATGCTTGGAAGTGGAGGAGTTGGAAAATCTAGTATTACTATTCGCTTCACCAGCAACATTTTTGTGGATAACTATGACCCAACTATTGAGGATTCTTACCGCAAGATGATCAGAGTCCAAGGTCTCAATCCACTAAGCAAAGGAAAAAAAAAGGCTCTGAAGAAAAAAGATAAAAAGTCAAAGAGACATTCTGGTGGCATGAAAGGACATGTTAGCAGAAGTACAGAGCGGACAAGCATAGGTAAGCCTCTTATTAAAAAAAAAAACAGTGACCTGTTCCTGATATAGTTGTTACAGACCTCTTGTATCAGAGATAGTAAACTAAGATTATCACTAATTGTAATGCCTTTGCCTTGCACATCCTAATGAGCATATTTCAATGCAAAAATTAACATTGTGCTATAATTACAACAGCAGATAGAAGTGTTTGAAACAGTGTAAAATAGTAATTTAAAAAAATGTTTTTATATACCAATATTCTTAGGCAATAAAATCAAAACTTAATGACAGATAAGTTCACATTTTTCAAATATCTAAGGTAGACATTTATAGAAAATAAACATTATTAAATTTTTGTGTGATGCAAGCTCCTTATATGAAATACTGAAACATAAATTGACGAGTCACTGATTATGGTTATATTTCTACCACTTATACCATACATTATGCATGAGCATAAGTTATTGCTGAGAAATACAGTAACATTGCTAATACTGTTTATCATAAATAGAATTGTGGAACTTATTGTGTTAATATAATATTATTATGTATACAGTACTGTCGCAGTTTACATCAAGGTTAGTTTTCAGAGGTGCACACATAATTTGAGATTTGCGTAAATTTAGATCATTTTCTCCATAGAAATTCAGTACATTACAGTGAGGGAGATGATTCTGCAAAGTAGATTAAAATAAAAATGAATCAAAGTTTTTTTAAGATGCACAGGAACACGAATAAGAAACGTAATATAAATACATGTAATTAAAAAAAAATTGAAAATGGTATCTAAGAGAGATTTATATTAGTAGTAGCATATTTTTCACATATTTGCCAGCTTGAATTATTCAAATTCATGTAAATTGAGATGCCTAAATCGTGATAGCAATGTATTTATACGCATGCACACAAAGTACCAGAAAAAATTTTTGTATTAATATATACATTATACACATGAAGACATTGTATTATCATCATCATTCCATATTTAATTAGTATGGAGCATGGAGGCACCACTGTAGATGGCCCCCTTGAGGAAGACTACGTTAAAGTATATTGTAGCGGAGGTTTCTGAGGCAATTAATTTTACATGATGAAGTTGCCATCCCTGTGCCCAACCTCACTAATCACCTCTTAAGACATGCTTGATGAAGCAGTTGTCCTGTTGTTTTCTTTTGAACACACAGTATATCACAGTGGTTAGTGCACTGGCCTACTAGCTCGGTGGTCCATGGTTCAATCCCCAGTTGAGGTGGGATTTTTGAGACCGCTAAAGGCTCCAGGGTTGACCCAGCCTCATGAATTGGGCACCAGAGGAACTCTGGGAAAGTTAAGGCGGCCGGCGTGATGCAGGCCACATCACCCCTAGTGTGCTGATGGTCAAGAAAATATGGGCCTAACATCATATTCCCAATATGCCTCAATTTGACAAAAAAAAGGGGATCCTTTACCCCATACTTTGTCATTCATGCTGTCTGTTTTTCCTAGGAGGAGTATGTGCACATTCACAGATGGAGACATTTGTAGCTCATGAGTTACCATTAAACATTTAAATAGGGAAATTATGTTTCTACTACCACCTGCCCATCTTTCAATCATGGAAATTGTTGAATGTACAAAATTCTCATCTTTGTTCTCTATGCATAACCATTCCAAAGCTATGAGTTATGGTCCAGTGTCATTTTGGCGAGGAGTGCACTTTTCAAACTAGACACAGGGTCTGTTGGGCATGTCCAAATATAAAAGACCTTGCGGTCTGTTTTCGACTTATTTTTGGTCCAGTGTTTCAGTTTGTTGTTGCTCATGTACAAGGTTGTTATTATAAATATAGCAGAATACTTTATTTGAATGAAGGAAACAGTGAACAGTTGGTCAGAAATCGTCGTCAGAAATACTATGCAGAGCACTATGTTATTCAGTTATACACAAGTTTCACAGTCACAAGAATGACGCACAAATCAGTAAAAATTGCTTTATAAATACTGAAATTTTGTAACGAAATTCTATCTCATGTTATATGGTGAGACCTTTCTCTTCTTGTAGTGCCAGACTTATAATATAGACTACCATACACTAATGAGGCAAGCAATAAAGATAAAATTAAGTGAATATAATCTTTACTATCTTCTTGAAATTTCAATTCATTTTGAACTGGATTAGTCATTCAGATTTTAAAATTCATTCATTCATTAATTTTCCTTTTCACTTCTCATGGAGCTTTGAGTCACCACTTCAGCTGGTTTCCTTACAGGAAACCTGTACCATGCATTCACATGCTACAGCAGTGGTGGCATCTGTAGCAATTTGTTTTACTTGATGAGGTTGCCAACCTCATACTTAACCTCATATTAGTCACCTTGTATGATATGCCCAGCTTTTAAGATATGTGATTAATAAATACATTAATTCTGGTTACAATTTCCACAATTGAAAGTGTTTTCTAACACCTGTTACAGAGCTAAATTTTATTATGAAACAATGGAAGTTCACACAGAGGTAGTACTTTGCATGAAAGTTTGTAATATCAAACTCTAACTGAATGTTATCCTCCATTGTGTGATAGATAATATCAGCCTCAAACTGTACAATGTCATCGTGACAGTGTGATCAGTAATATCAGCCTCCAGCTGTGTAATGTTATCACCACTGGTGCAAGTTGTCATGTTAGCCTCCAACTGTATAATGTTATCCTCACTAGTGTGATCAATAATATCAGCCTCCAACTGTTTAATGTTATCCTCACAAGAATGAGCAGTAATATCAGCTTTCAACTCTTTAATATTATACTGACAAGTATTATCAGTAATATCAGCCTCCAGATGTGTAGTGTTATCACCACTGGTGCAAGTCGTCATGTTAGCTTCCAACTGTATAATGTTATCCTCACTAAAGTGATCAGTAATATCAGCCTCCAACTGTGTAATGTTATCCTGACTAGTGTAAATTGGCCTTTCCAATGAGACACTTCTTGTTTGCAGTGGTATGTTTCAATTAGTTGTCAGTAAAATACAATATTGTAATTGTAAATATAGCAGAGTACTTTGTTTGTATGAAATAAACAATGAAATGTTGGTAAGAAATTTTTCACTAATATGCGCTGCAACATATTATTCAGTTCTAGAAAAGTTTCCCATTTTCAGTCACAGGAATGTCAGACGAATCGATAAATACGCTTTATAAATACTAAAATTTTGCGATAAAACAATGTTCTATCTAATGTATTGTGGAGAAGCCTTTCTGTTCTTGTTGTGGCAGACTTATAACATTGACTACCTTACAATAATGAGGCAAGCATCAAAGATCATTATTAGAATATTTACAGTAGATATAGCTCAAGTATACACTGACGGATTGAAAATATAAAATAATGAACTTGATATAGGAATACATATTCCAACATGGAAGCTAAAGATAAGTTTTAGGGTAGCCAAAAATGCATCTATCTTCATAGCAGACATGGTGGCAATAGCAAAAGCACTAGAAATAATTACTGACAAGTCCCCCAAAAAACTAACA
Source organism: Oreohelix idahoensis (assembly GCA_024509875.1). NCBI lineage: Eukaryota > Metazoa > Mollusca > Gastropoda > Stylommatophora > Oreohelicidae > Oreohelix > Oreohelix idahoensis. Next base: position 165,671 of record JAMPIV010002758.1, on the reverse strand, counting down.
GTCTTAACCAACTCACTGTCAGCAAAACAAGCACTAAGGAATGCACTTGAATGTAGCCTGCCAGACATAGCAGAAGAACTATTACAACTGAGTACATACCTAAATTATAGAGGCTGCATAATACTATTATCATGGAGACCTTTGTATGTGAAAATAGAAGGAAATGAAGTGGCCAATAGGGAAAGGAAAAACAGGAAGAGGCAGCCCAAACCACATGCACATTTTTATAGGCTGGTTATTGCGAGACATGATGTAAGTATACATGGGCTGCCTATTGTGTATCACTAGTTTATTTCTTTGTTTTAAGGAGCTGATAGAGAAGCAGAGACAACAATCAAACAGAGAAAGACAGATGGAAATGTGGTTTTGATTCCACTGAGAATTCTAGGAGATGAGCCTCGGCTGGTGACAGGAGATCCAATAAAGTGCGGTAGCTGTTCTGCTGTGCTCACTAGTACAGCAGTATTGAAAACAAAGGGAGAAACTAAAATATGGGAATGGTGAGTTGTTAATCACATTGCGGTTTGTGTCATTCTAGCAGTCCACCATAATTGGCTAATCGTGATAGGATTAAAAATGTTTAAACCTGCAGGATTTTTCTGATCGGAATATGTGTTATTCTTCTTCTTCTTTGCCTTTTGCTGCCTCTGTAGCATAAATCAGTTTTAATTCATGACAAACCATTCAATTTTTATCCATGTCTTGTGCATCCTGTTTGTGTCTGATAAGTTCTCTTCTCCATGTGTCATATTGGGCTGTGTCTATTTTTTTTTTTAACTTGATGGATCCCAGAACAAGTACTGCCTTGTAATACTATTACACATCCATATCCTTTTATCCAAAATCATCGGGGACAGCTGTGTTTTAGAAACCTGATTTTTTTCGGTTTCCAAATGTTGCTCAAATCATGTTTGAAAAGTAGCCCAAAATAGCCAAAAGGCGCCCAAAATGTGTTCGGAAATGCCAAAAGTCATCCAAAATGTGTCTGAAAATTGTTCAGAAGTAGCCCAAAAGTCACCAACACAAAAACTTTAGATTTTTCAGAATATTTCGGTTTTTGGGTACTTAGATAAAAGGATATGGAGTTTCCTCAGTATGTACACCTTATCCAACAGCAGCATCTTTTCCTCACCACTAAGTTCCACTGGTATGTGTCTGGTTCTCTCCATCAGTTCCACTGGTATGTGTCTGGTTCTCTCCATCAGTTTCACTGGTATGTGTCTGGTTCTCTCCATCAGTTTCACTGGTATGTGTCTGGTTCTCTCCATCAGTTTCACTTTGGTGATTCTGTCATATCATTTTAATACTTTTTTTTTTAATTGATGAAAAAATATCCCTTAAAACTTCTGCTTGGATTATAATTAGGATATACAGTGTAGCTAATTCAAATAATAGTTTTGTTTTCCAATATCTGAATATTGCTTCATCTCACCTCTCTGATTAGTACACATAGAGTAACATCATTTTAATACTTCTGTTCTGTGCAGACACTAATTTATGAAGATAACTTCCATACTTTTTTTTTTTCATTATTTTCCAAACCAGCCTGCAGACTCTTCAGAGTGCTTTTTACCATGTCTTTTATTAAAACTACTCAATTAGAGTTAATACACTCCTTGAGAAGCTGGGGCACAAGTGATTTCCCCAAGCTTAGTATAAAATGGCGTGATGCCGACCACATCACCCCTAGTGTGCTGACGGTCAAGATAATATGGGCCTAACACCATATTCCCTGCTGGAGCTGGGTTGGCCATGTCCTCAGAAGAGACCCCGATGCCATCACAAGAACAGCTATGCTTTGGACCCCTGAAGGAAAATGAAAGAGAGGCCGACCAAAAACAAGCTGGCGGAGGACTGTGGAGGCTGAGATGCAAAGAATGAACCAGAGTTGGGGCACTGTACGAAGGATGGCCACCGACCGAGCAAAGTGGAATCAATTGTTGTTGCCATACAAGATGCCACTAGGCGTGATGGCCACTGACTGCTTTGACGGTCGGCGGCTAAGGATCAAAGAAGAAGAAGACCATATTCCCAATATGCCTCAATGGGCGTGTAACGGTTCCTTTACCTTTACCTTAGTATAAAATGCTGGGTTCTCAACATATTTCACCACAGGGGGACTCGTTTGATCACTCTGGTGTGGTTAGTTGATCCCTGAAGCATTGGCCAGGCAACTCGAAGTTTTCCTGTTTCCAGGATGCACCACAAGAAGGTTTTTCAGGGACTTGGTTGCAGATCTAACCCTGAAACTCATGCAAGAGCAGAGTGCATTCCTTTTAATCCTGCTGGGCGGTGTAGGTTGTCTTTTTTTCTCCACAACCTCTGTCATCAGTATTTTCAGAGTTGTGGAAGTCTAGAGCTGTTTTAGGAACTATTTAGTGTACAGTCAGATTTGTATATAGTTTTCTGCAATAGCCTTTGACTATGAATAGAGTCTAACCTACTAGGCAGCAGGAGGTTTGAAATGAAAGAGTTTTCTTTCTCCTATAAAAGTTGCCATTCATGATCAATTAGTATCATCCACCCAAAGCAATCTGGTTTTAGGTTTTAAAGGCACCAGAGACTCATCTGTACCCCATCTTCTGTTAGTAGTAATAGATTTCCATGCTAGATGGCTTTATTATCAGAGACTGTTTAAGATGCATGCTTAAGGAGAGTTTAATTTTATTTGAAATCCTGAGCTTGCTATATGAAAAGTTGATAATTTTGACATGTCATTTAAAAATGTCCTTAAGACGATCCACTACAATCAGACATTTCTAATAATGTTAACATTTTACAGCTTAGATATGTCACTAATTGCATGCTAACCTTCATATTGTTTATAGTGAATGACATGTAACAGCTGCATAACATTTTTCATTCATTCAGTGAGTTTTGTGGTAACAAGAACTCTGGTTTGGACATATCAGAAAATGAAATTCCTAAAGGTGACTCCTTTGACTTCATGCTCTCTCCGGCAACAAAACCTATAGAGAAGACAGACAACACTGCAGCAGAGGATTCCATAGAGAAGAAGAAAAAAGCATCAATGGGTGTGACTGTGTACTGTATGGATATTAGTGGTTCCATGGATGAGATGTGTCAGATTCCCGAGTCTCATGGTAAATTACAAGATGAAAATGTGCTTTTTTTGTGTATAGTTTAATTGTATACTGCCCCGTGTAGGTCTAGAGGGGTATCTGAAGAGACAAGGAAAGAATATAACTACTGTGCTCTCATCATGTAAAACAAATTGCCACAGAAACCATTGCTGCAAAAGCATGTGCCTTCTTAGTGCAGGCTTCCTGCGTCACCAGCTGCAGTGATGGCTTTATGGTTCATAAGGAGCGCAAAGAAGAAAGATGATGAATTGTTTACTGAGTTTTTGTTCTTGAATCCCCAGGTTACTTGGGCAGAGGGAGACCAAAAAATCACACGGAGAAGAAAACTGGAGACAGACATGAAAGGGATTAGGAAGTTGTTGTTAACTAGTGCTACTGAGCATGTCATACTTTCACAACCAATGCTAAGTTAAAGAATCCTTGGTATTATCTACATTGTAGATGTATGCCTTGCCTGTGGCTTTTCTGACATTCCAGAACTTGTTGAGTTGGAATCATGATCTCCAGTTTTTTTCCTTGGTATTCTATCCTGGCTTGGCAAACATTTAACAGATCCTCACATCTGATTTCAAACTAGAAGAGGGAAAGGGGGGCATTTTGTTCATTCACCGCCATCAGTGGTGGCTTTTCAAATATGCAGGGCTAAAATACTGTACTGTTCTCTAGTTCTGGGCACCAAGGAATAGTCACATCCTGCAACAGAGTCACTTTCCAGCTCCCATCACCTGTTATCTATCCTTTTTGAGATCTTCCTGCACAATAGCCAGAGTTAAGCATGAAACTCAAGTGATTTTCCCTATGACTAGCGTGCATTGCTGGGTTCTCAGCATGGTTAATCACGGTGGGGAATCATGGATTTGGGCCACTCAGGTGTAGTTACTTAATCTCTGAGTGTTGGCCAAGCAACTTAAAGGTTACCTGTTTCCAGAATACACCTCATGGATGTGTTTCAGGGTCTTGGTTAGTGATCTAAACCAGGAATTCATGCAAGACCAATATTTGCATCCCACGTATAAAGAAGACATGGAAAGATCTTGAGGTAGTCTCACATCACATACTGCTGTAGGGGAATGATGTGTAAGAGACTTCAGTATACTAGATTTCAGTTTTATGAGGTCTTCTGATCGGTCATCTTTCTTGCTGCCTTTCTCTTCCATAACTCAAGAACAGAGTCAGGTATCTATTTACAGTTGGTTTACTGGAGTGGGATGTTATCAGGTTTTGAATCTGGTAATTTTCATATGAGAAGCTAGCACTTTAACCACTCTGCCACTCAGCATTCTGTCTTGGCATAGGGAAACAAAATAATAGAACCATTGTCCTTAACAGTGTTAAAAAGGGATGACTCAGAGCCAGGCATTGCATTATCTACCCCATTTAATAAAATGTTTAATAGTTTTGTTCACAGATGAGTACCATTCTTATCCACTTTAAGTTCTTATGGTTAATTGTTCACACCATAGAACCATTCTATCGGTACTTGTGCGTTAATTCACCGGGTAATAATTATTTTGCAAATTTATTGCCCAAACCGATCACCGTACTCTTTCTTGACTGAAAACGTGACATTTCACATTGTGAGCTCTCCCCCATTTGTAGTGTAGAATTTTTTTTTTTTTCTTAAATTTTTTTTCCCTTAAATTATGTAGTTCGTCAGTCAGACCCGTTCGACAGTATACTGCTTGACATTGCAGAATTTTGGCCTCCTCTGTAAATTATGCAGCTACGAACGAACATGTGTATGTCCTGATATGTGCCAAGCTTCAGCGATCTTTGGTAATCTGTTCCCCTCACGGTCCTTTTCAGGGCCCACAAAACTGCACCTACCACGGTCCTATTCAGGGCCCACAAAACCCACAAAAATATACCCACCACGGTCCTTTTCAGGGCCCACAAAACTGCGCCTACCACGGTCCTATTCAGGGCCCACAAAAATTTACCCACCACGATTTTTTTACAGGGCCCACAAAACTGGACCACGGTCCTGTTTAGGGCCCCCAAAACCAACAAAACTGTACCCTGGCAAGAAAGCCTTTATTTGTTTTCACCGCTGGGTGTGGAGGGCTGGGTGGGGAGTTGGTCCCCTCCCTCACTATACACTGATCCTTGTCAAATATTTACCTAATCAGAGCCGGATTAACGTAGTAGCAAAAGTAGCATATGCTACGAGCCCCTTTCTTTTAGGGCCCCGCGCCAATAAATATGTACATCATTTTTTGGTCATCTTCTAATACGAGCGTTGAACCAATGATCTTGTGATGTATGCCATCTTTAGCGCTTTTTCATTTGATGTCACGAAATTGTGAGAGAAATAGCATAACATGGTGAGTTAGTGTGACTCTTTATTACTTTGATCTTAACTGTTTGCGTACAGAAGCAGTCATTTTCGAGAGATGGGGCCTACCTAGCTATAAATGGGTACTTAACTTTGAGTTAGGGAAGGAAAAGACAGCGAGGAAGGAAACTGGTCTCCCCACCTCTCGATGCTGGACCTAGTATGGTGAAGTCTCTAACATTCCATAACCAGCTGTAAATGGGTACCTGACTCTGATCCTGAGTTAGAGAAGGCAACGGCAGCGAGGAAGGGAACAGGTGTCACGCATCAGTCAAACCAGCTGTAAATGGGTACCTCACTCTGATCTTGAGGTAGAGAAGGCAACGGCAGCGATTTCCCTTGTTTCCGGTGTACCGTTAACTTGTAGAACTGATCCAATTCCGTTCTATTGGTTTATAAACTTTAAAAAAAAAATACGGGTGGGGGGAGGGGGGGGGGGGGGGGGGGGGGGGGGGGGGGGGGGGGGGTCTGTCGTAAGCGTGTCAACTATGAATGCAAGAGACACGCTTTTTTTTTAACTTGCCTCCCAAATCACAATGTGAAATCAACATTTTTCGGTCAAGAAAAAGTACGGTTCTCAGTTTTGGTAATAAATTTCCAGAATTTGATTTAACCGGTGAATAAACGCACAAGTACCATTCTATCTATTCTGAGTTCTTGTTTTTTTTTTAATATTTAGCTTTCTCTGCTTTTCTTCATATCACGCCCTTTCTACTATTTACCGTATACATGGAACTGTTCATTATATCAGGACCAATATATTTTGTGCAAGATTGTTTTGTGTATGCTGTAATGCATGTTGATGACTAGAAATAGACAAGTGCCAGTGGAATAAGAAATAAGAAGAAGACAATGGAATAAGAAATAAGAAGAAGACAATGGAGATGGATAGGATGCACATTGAGAAAACCTGTTGATAGTATTACCAGACAGTCCTTGTTCTGGAATCCCCATTGTAGAGATGTAGAGGAAGACCAAAGAACACATGGAAAAGAGAACTGGAGACAGACATGAAGGGGATGAAGAAGACATGGAAAGACCTTGAGCAGACGGCACAGGACAGGAAGACTTGGCATACGTTTGTTGAAGGCCTATGCCCCTTGGAAACAGAAAGGTGAAAGAGAGATGTTGTATGTACTGAACTGTGTTATTCCTCTCAATGTTATGTTTACATTTTAGTTATTAGCTTCACTGTCAGCAAACTCATCTCCTGCTATACCAACATGTGCTGGTATCCACACTAGTGTGACACTGTATCCTGTGATGATTATAAATGTATTTACCTACAGTATTTCCTCTATAATATCTGGCCTGCTGCATTCCTTTCTATATCTGATTGCTAGTATTGATGAGAGTCTGTGAGAATAGTAACTTTATTTGGTGGGTTTTCTGTAACTATTTGAGTTCTTGTTGAACATTGCTCACAAGCTCAATCCTCAAAATTTCATTTCATGAGTGTATCTGTTTTTAAGTTTGCGTCCTTCATAATCTTTACATCTCTGATAACTGTTTTTTTTAATTTCAGTAATAGTTTTCATTGTGGTAAAATCAGATATCCCAAATAGTACTATAGCTCCCTCAATCATTTCTTAAGATGAGACTAATAAGAGGATGTTTATGGGGCTGGCAACCTTGACATTTAAAACACATTGCTACAGAAATTACCACTACCAGAGCACATGAATGTTTTGATACAGGTGTTCTGCAATGTTACCAGCTACTGTAGTGACCAATGCTCCAAAAGGAGCTATAAAATAAATTTTGCTTTATTTTATTTATTTACTTTAAAAAAATAGCTTTCTTGAAGAACCTTTAGTTTTCAAGATTTCTTCAGTGTCATCTTTCGGGTCCTGCATCTAAATATTTTTCCACTGACGAATGTTTTCAAGTTTATAGTTTTAAATTTGTTGTGCATCTAATTAAAAAAAAAAAATGCACTGCACTTCTTGGCTTCAGTATTGTTATTTTGTATCTTCCATCATTGTAGTTGCATGGAGTGAAGAAAGAACTCATGGGGCGTCGTCTGCTTCAACGATTACCAAGCTTAACTGCATCAAGAAAGCCATACAGAGGTTAGATTATTATTTATTTAAATTCACCACTCCAGGACTATCTGCATCAGCATCCAAATGATCATCATCATCATAGTTTTCGGGGTCCAAATGGGGCAGTGATGCGCAATACAAGACTCAACATGTCTCTTAGCCTCTCCTGCCCAAGTCTACCTCACCTACTCGTGGTGGACCCCGTTATACCCAGTAATCTTGCCGAAGGTTGGGTATCAACCCCAGCGGGAGGCAAGATGGGACAGCAAACGAGGTAAAGGCAAAATCAAATCCCCCAGCCAGAGGGGGAGGCATGAGCACACTCTGCCTTAAGAAACAGGTGCTGAAGTCAGATGTACCAGGCCAGGAGGCGCACCAGCAACCATGGTACCATGCAACCCGCTTTGGTTTAATATGTCTACACAACAGATGTCAAAAAATTATCGTTATGGTGCTCGCCCTGTGAAGTCCCTCCAGGCAGGAGCAGTGCCGGATTCTGAGCCTCGACAGAATCCACCCTCAGCTACTGGAGGTCTCCTTAGTCCGCCAAATGGAGCCAGGAGGCGGAAGGAGAAAGTAACTGGCCAACCAGATAAGACGACGGCCCCTCTGAATGTCATGCATTGGAATGCAGAGGGAGTCAACAACAAAAAGACTGAACTAGAGAATACCCTATTTCGGAAAGAAATTAGCATATGCTGCATACAAGAAACCCACCTACAGGAAGGAAAACATTTTAAGATACGGGGCTATCAATGCTTCAGAGTTGACAGAAAAGATCAGAAGAAGGGTGGCATACTAACACTGATAAGGAATAACCTCAACGCTATAGAATCCAAGACATATAAAGAAGGTGCAGAATACCAAGTAATCCATCTAAAACATAACACTCTGGAACTGGATCTCCTAAACTTCTACTGCCCCAATGACATACCACTGAACATGACTAGCATAGATGTCCCCATTGGCAACTTCATAGCGGTGGGAGACTTCAACAGCCATTCCCAAAGCTGGGGATACAACCAGCTAGATAGAAGGGGCGAAGAGATAGAAAACTGGCAAGACGACAATAACCTAACCCTTCTAAACAACCCTAATGATCCTCCAACCTTTTACTCCAGAAGATGGCATAGCACCTCTACTCCAGACCTGGCATTCTGCACACCTGATTTGGCTGGGATAGTGGAAAGGGAAATAGGAGAACAACTCGGTGGAAGTGATCATCGTCCTGTATTCATCAAAATTAATAGAACAATTAATACAAGTCCAAGTCAGCCAAGATGGAATTATAAAAAAAGCAAATTGGTCCATTTATCAACACAGAGCAAATCTGCTTACAAAAGATATTAAGGTACTAGACAGAGACATTAACAGAGTCATCTGGGATTTTAATAATGGAGTACTCAAGGCAGCAAAGGAGACAATACCGAGAGGAGCGAGGAAGAACTATGTACCATATTGGTCCAACACACTACAAAACCTACATGAAGATATGAATGAAGCAAGGCACACTGCAGAGGTACAACCATCCCAACAGAACCATATCATGCTACAAAAGGCAAAAGCAAAATTCATTAAAGGAAAGCTAGAAGCCCAGAGGAGAAGCTGGAGGGAAAAAACATATAAACTAAACCTTGAAAAGGAAGGGAGAAAGTTGTGGAAACTCACTAAACAATTGAATGACGATAACAATTCTCAACGACAAACCATTACACTAGACGATGCAGGGAAACTATATACCGGCAAACAAGCAGCAGACATATTTGCGGAATCCTACAGAAATGAAAGTAACATCTCCGTCAATTTACGCAGACAACGAGACATTCGTCAAGAAATAATCCACACTAGAACTAATGGAAACAGTCCGGACGTTATGTCCAAACCTTTCAATATGGACGAGTTAAAAACAGCCGTGTGGAAACTTAAAGACAGGAAATCACCAGGCCCGGATGGTATAACCAACGAAATGCTAAAACACCTAGGATATACAGCAATGAGCAAACTGTTGCAAATATACAACTACAGTTGGATGACAGGCAGTGTGCCACAGATATGGAGAGAGGCGCTCATGTGTCCCATCATAAAGAAAGGAAAAGACAACAGGAAGGCCACCAGCTACAGACCAATAAGCCTAACAAGCTGTGTATGTAAGACAATGGAGAGGATGATCAACAGAAGATTGAAATGGTACTTGGAATCCGAGAAAATTTTAGTGCCAGAACAAGCAGGGTTTAGAGAGTGCAGCAGCACAGAAGACCAAATCACATACCTGTCACAGATCGTTGAAGATGCCTTCCAAGAAAAGAGAAAAGTCTTTACCCTATGGATAGATCTCCAAAAAGCTTTTGACAAAGTATGGAAAGACGGGTTAATAGTAAAACTGCAAAGGAACGGAATCAAGGGTAATATGAGAAAATGGATCCAGTCGTTCCTACACAATCGGAAAGCAAGAGTCACTATGGAAGGTCACAACAGCAAGAAAATCCTCCTAAAACATGGAGTTCCTCAAGGCTCAGTATTGTCTCCCACCCTGTTCCTTGTATTCATCAATGACCTCATCCACGATCTGCCACAAGGTGTGAGAGCTGCCCTATACGCTGACGACTTGGTGGTGTGGTGTGTAGAAGAACATCTAACTATCGCTAATAAGCGAATACAAAGGGCAGCAGACAACATAGCAGCATGGGCAGAGAAATGGATGGTGCAGATCAACGCTGAAAAATCATCAACAACACTTTTCACGCTCTCCAACAAAGACAAAGCAGGAGAGATACGACTTGGAAATATACATGTCCAAACAGATGAGGAACCGGTGTACTTGGGCATTACATTAGATAAGAGAATGACATGGAGGCACCACATCGAGAGAACAGAGGCTAAAGCGAGAAGAAAACTTTCCATACTGAGGAAAATAGCTGGATCAAGTTGGGGAGCTAACGAAACAACACTAAAGAAAGTGTATACAGGTGCAATAAGACCTATATTAGAGTACGGATCAGCAGCATGGTCTACAGCAGCCAAATCACACCTACAAGCCTTAGATAAAGTACAAAATCAAGCGCTTAGGTTGATCACGGGTGCCATGAAGACCACACCAATAAATGAAATGGAAAAAATCACAGGCATTCCACCTTTATTATACAGACGAGACACTAAGACCCTGATCCAAGCAGAAAAGTACAAGAACATGCCCGCACATCCAATGAAAACTAGATTTGGAGATTTAGCCAGTGGGAGGTTGAAGAGAAGCAGTTTTGTGCATCGGTCCAAAAAACTAATTAGAACATACAAGGATGAACTACCAGACATCACTAAGGAAATAACTCCCACACTCCTCCCAACCCCATGGGAACAACATCAAAATTTCAGTATTAAGACCTCCATAACTACCACCTGCCCCATGGGAGAGCTAAATACTCTCCAAAGGAAAATAGCAGCATGTGACATGATTGAAGAACTATACCCCAGAGAAGCATGGATCCAAGTATATACTGATGGATCTGCAACCAGAGCAGTGAAGAACGGAGGCGCAGGAGTTTATGTGGTCTATCCAGACAAAGAGAATGAATCCACCTGTTCACCTACTGGAATATTCTGTTCAAACTATGCTGCTGAAGTACAGGCCATAAGCATTGCTGCAGGAATAATAAATAACACAATAAGCCAATGTCAGCAGGTTGTATTCCTTACCGATGCAATGTCAGTTCTGCAAGCCCTCAACAGTGATAAACTGCCAGAATTAAACAAAGTCCTATGCGAAGTAAATATCAAAAGAAGGGTAGTGCTACAGTGGATACCATCACACTGTGGCATACCAGGAAATGAGAGAGCAGATATGTTAGCAAAAGAGGGAGCAACACAGGAACAAAAAGAACAAACAATCACATTCCAGGAAAAGAAGACCCTTATCAAGGCCATCAGGAAAATTGATCAACAAAGAGACAACTATCAATATCTTGATCGAGCAAAACAGGTGATCCTGTTCCGTATGAGAACAGGACACAACAGACTGAACAGTCACTTATACAGACTGAGATTGGTCCCATCACCCCTATGTACGTGTGGACAGGCAGCACAGACAGCCGAACACATCCTGCAAGACTGCCACATGCTTAGTCAATTGCGAACTGAACATTGGCCCACAGAGACGCACATCCACACAAAGCTGTTTGGGAGTCTTGAAGAACTTTCAACCACAGCAACATACATCCAGAAAACCGGACTTCTTGTGTAGACATTTCTAAACAACAGCGAACGAGAAGAAGAAGAAGAAGATCATAGTTTTCATAATGAAATATCTCTTCCTTATTGAGGCAGTGAAACATAATTCATTCACTTGGTGCTTGTTGCAAGTAGGATTTACCTGTTATAGATGGGCACACATGAAAAAATAGACTGTTTTGTGACTGAGGTCCTTATCAGAGAACAGGATGAATCAACACGATAAATAACTAACTAAAAAAATATGTACTATATGGGCAATAACTAAATAAATAATAAGATGAATAAAGAATAACAAAATAAAATTAAAATTAAAAAAAATAATCCAATGAATAAATGAGAAAAAAATTGCCAACAGTTCCAACAAATAAAAAAATGTATGTGTAAGTGTATATATCTGCATGCTCCAGAAATAGCATTAACGGCACTTACATACATAGAGTAATAAGTAGACGAAAAATGATGAAGCAGTTACACATTATACAGTGTAATCATTCATCACCCTTCTGGACACACTGAGGAAGCCTGTTGATAGTATTACAAGGCAATCCTTGTTCTGGAATCCACAGGGTAAAAGAGATAGAGAAACCAAAGTAGTACCAAAGAACACATAGAGAATTGAATTGGAGACAGACATGACAGGGATAAGGAAAACATGGAAAGATGGTGAGCTGATGGCACGGGACAGGAAGACTTGGCATAAGTTTGTTGAAAGCATATGCTCCTTGGGGAGCTGATAAGTTATGAAAGTACAAATGTAGAGTTACTGAAATAAGTAGATGTAATGATACAGCAAAGTACAAATGTAGAGTTACTGAAGTAAGTAGATTTAATGATACAGCAAAGTACAAATGTGGAGTTACTGAAATAAGTAGATGTAATGATACATCAAAGTACAAATGTAGAGTTACTGAAGTAAGTAGATGTAATAATACATCAAAGTACAATTGTAGAGTTACTGAAATAAGTAGATGTAATGATACATCAAAGTACAAATATAGAGTTACTGAAGTAAGTAGATTTAATGATACAGCAAAGTACAAATATAGAGTCACTGAAATAAGTAGATGTATTGATACAGAACAGCTCAAATGTAGAGTTACTGAAATAAGTAGATGTAATGATACAGCAAAGTACAAATGTAGAGTTACTGAAATAAGTAGATGTAATGATACAGCAAAGTACAAATGTAGAGTTACTGAAATAAGTAGATTTAATGATACAGCAAAGTACAAATGTAGAGTTACTGAAATAAGTAGATGTAATGATACATCAAAGTACAAATGTAGAGCTACTGAAGTAAGTAGATGTAATAATACATCAAAGTACAATTGTAGAGTTACTGAAATAAGTAGATGTAATGATACATCAAAGTACAAATATAGAGTTACTGAAGTAAGTAGATTTAATGATACAGCAAAGTACAAATATAGAGTCACTGAAATAAGTAGATGTATTGATACAGAACAGTTCAAATGTGGAGTTGCTGAAATAAGTAGATTTAATGATACATCAAAGTACAAATGTAGAGCTACTGAAGTAAGTAGATGTAATAATACATCAAAGTACAATTGTAGAGTTACTGAAATAAGTAGATGTAATGATACATCAAAGTACAAATATAGAGTTACTGAAGTAAGTAGATTTAATGATACAGCAAAGTACAAATATAGAGTCACTGAAATAAGTAGATGTATTGATACAGAACAGTTCAAATGTGGAGTTGCTGAAATAAGTAGATTTAATGATACATCAAAGTACAAAAGTACAAATGTAGAGTTACTGAAGTAAGTAGATTTAATGATATAGCAAAGTACAAATATAGAGTCACTGAAATAAGTAGATGTATTGATACAGAACAGTTCAAATGTGGAGTTGCTGAAATAAGTAGATTTAATGATACATCAAAGTACAAATGTAGAGTTACTGAAATAAGTAGATGTAATGATGCAGAACAGTTCAAATGTAGAGTTACTGAAATAAGTAGATGTAATTCTACAGCAAAGTACAAATGTAGAGTTACTGAAATAAGTAGATGTAATGATACATCAAAGTACAAATGTAGAGTTACTGAAGTAAGTAGATTTAATGATATAGCAAAGTACAAATATAGAGTCACTGAAATAAGTAGATGTATTGATACAGCAAAGTAAAAATTTAGAGTTACTGAAATAAGTAGATGTAATGATACAGCAAAGTACAAATGTAGAGTTACTGAAGTAAGTAGATTTAATGATACAGCAAAGTACAAATGTAGAGTTACTGAAATAAGTAGATGTAATGATACATCAAAGTACAAATGTAGAGTTACTGAAGTAAGTAGATGTAATAATACATCAAAGTACAATTGTAGAGTTACTGAAATAAGTAGATGTAATGATACATCAAAGTACAAATGTAGAGTTACTGAAATAAGTAGATGTAATGATACAGCAAAGTACAAATGTAGAGTTACTGAAGTAAGTAGATGTAATAATACATCAAAGTACAATTGTAGAGTTACTGAAATAAGTAGATGTAATGATACATCAAAGTACAAATATAGAGTTACTGAAGTAAGTAGATTTAATGATATAGCAAAGTACAAATATAGGAGTCACTGAAATAAGTAGATGTATTGATGCAGAACAGTTCAAATGTAGAGTTACTGAAATAAGTAGATGTAATTCTACAGCAAAGTAAAAATTTAGAGTTACTGAAATAAGTAGATGTAATGATACAGCAAAGTACAAATGTAGAGTTACTGAAGTAAGTAGATGTATTGATACAGAACAGTTCAAATGTAGAGTTACTGAAATAAGTAGATTTAATGATACATCAAAGTACAAATGTAGAGTTACTGAAATAAGTAGATGTAATGATACAGCAAAGTACAAATGTAGAGTTACTGAAATAAGTAGATTTAATGATACAGCAAAGTACAAATGTAGAGTTACTGAAATAAGTAGATGTAATGATACATCAAAGTACAAATGTAGAGTTACTGAAGTAAGTAGATGTAATAATACATCAAAGTACAATTGTAGAGTTACTGAAATAAGTAGATGTAATGATACATCAAAGTACAAATATAGAATTACTGAAGTAAGTAGATTTAATGATACAGCAAAGTACAAATATAGAGTAACTGAAATAAGTAGATGTATTGATACAGAACAGTTCAAATGTAGAGTTACTGAAATAAGTAGATGTAATTCTACAGCAAAGTAAAAATTTAGAGTTACTGAAATAAGTAGATGTAATGATACAGCAAAGTACAAATACAGAGTTACTGAAATAACTAGATGTAATGTTAATGTTAATCAGAATCGACGTCATTGCACTCCAGGCAAACCCATAGGTGCTCAGTCTCCCTCAGCAAATGTCAAAGAGTATGAATGCTAATTGTAGTAGATGGACGGATGAGAGATGGTAAGTAAGTAGATGTAATGCTACAGCAAAGTAAAAAGTTTTAATAAATAGTTAGAAATGCTTAAAGAATCAATTCAATAAATTTTCCTTTCTGCTCCTTACAGAGCATAATGCCACCATAGTAACTGGTCCCCTTGCAGGAAGCCTCTTGTGGCAGTTAGTTTAACATGATGAGGTTGCCAGCCCCATGAACAACCTCCTGTAGGCCGCCTTGTAGGGCTTGCTTGAGGGAACAGTAAGCCTTTTCTTTCTTTGCCTCTGGGAACTACAGATAGGGAGAGAAATAATACTTAACACATTAACTACCGAATTGAAAAACACACTGTGGCCGAATTAAATTTTTTTCCCATTTTCATCCTGTAGGTGTATGTACAAAGTAAACTGTAGTTTTCGTAATTGTTTACAGATTTTTATGAATTACACCTTATTTTAAAGATAAATGAATGTACTATTACAATAAGCACCATTTGTAACTCCAATAGAGGTTGTTGCTATTTAACGGCCCTCCGATGGCCGAGTACTTGCAATATTTTCATAATTATAATTGAAATGCGCCCAATCTCTATTAAATTCACGATTTCAATCAATGTGCACACCGTTTTCACTATTGTCTTGACGCTAGATCTATCAGTCAATTGATGAAACATGTTTCTAGCCTATTCAGCCGTTAGACGAGATGAACAGGCATTTTTTGTGGTCCTATCACTAGTTGCCACGGTAAACAGTTTTACACGATTTGGTAACTAACTCAAAACACCGAAAAATATGAACATAATATCAATTTTCCAGTCATAATATCAATTTTCCAGTGTTCTACAACAACCATAAAAGGTAAAGGAACCCGTTACACGCCCATTGAGGCATATTGGGAATATGGTGTTAGGCCCATATTATCTTGACCGTCGGCACACTAGGGGTGATGTGGTCGGCATCACGCCGGCCGCCTTAACCTTCCCAGAGTTGCTCTGGTACCCATTTGGGGCTGGGTCGACCCAGGAGCCGTTTGTGGCCTAAAAAATTCCCGCCTCATCCGGGGATCGAACCATAGACCACTGCGCTAGGAAGCCAGTGCACTAACCACTATGCTACCGCGGCTCCCAACAACCATGCTTTGAGAATTTGTTTTCCGGTGGCAACTTAAAATCTTGAACCAGATCAGAAAGTGTTTCAGTACATTTTTCATTCGTTTTATTACTAAATATAGATCGACGCTCTGAGCAGCTCGCGGTCCAAATGATAGGATTTCAAAAGCCGGTCCCACCGGTTCGCGGTAGTTAATGTGTTAAGAAAAAAAAAGAAGTAAAAAATAGAAAAGTAATAAACTGGGAAAATGATGTAGATGACAGGGCAAATGCTGAAATTAAGGAACAAATAAAGGAACTGCAAAAATGACAAAAAATATGAGATAAATACAGATAAGAAATAAATAAGAAGCACATGCAAAAGCAATGTGGCTTAAATGAGCTGTGTCAAAATTGTGTTTACTGAAACAGTATGCAGGCTTGTGGAATGTTCATTACATTGTGTGAACAAACAGAATAACATAACTAAAAGGCAACACAGTATAATAATAATAATAATAAATTCTTTAAGCACCAAACACGGCGCATAAGGCAGAAACCAGTGCTCTCCAGGTTGTGACGCCACTCCTCTTAGCTCTTGCACATTATTTAGGCCCAACGTTCTTCCTTCTCTTATTATTGTTCTTCTGAGTGTTTCTTTTGGTCTTCCTTTTTTCCTCTTACCCTCAGGAACCCAAGTGAGTGCCTGTAGTGGTATTCTGTTGTTTTGCATTCGTAGCACATGACCGATATATGACCATCGTCTTTTCCTTATATAGTCGGAGACATACAAGGTCTGTCCGGAAAGTAATGAGACTGATTCCATAAAATTGGTTTATTTCAAGACATGCTTACATACACTTAAAATTCTTCGAAATAACATCCTTGAGCATCAATACACCGTTGCCAGCGGTTCTGCCACCCGTCGTAGCTCGCCTGGAAGACTTGAACGGGGATCTCTTTCAAAGCACTCGTCATGGCAGCTTGCACGTTTTTAACAGTCCCAAAAGGGCGTCCTTTCAAGCTGGATTTGAGCCGGGGAAACAAAAAGAAGTCAGCCGGGGCTAAGTCCGGGCTGTAGGGTGGTTGAGGCAGCGTTGCCACGGTTTGTTTCGCCAGAAACTCTCTCACTATCAGGGACACATGAGCCGGCGCATTGTCGTGGTGAATAACCCAGGTGTTGGCCATCTCCGGGCGGACGCACACGACTCTGTTCTTCAGCCATTTAAGCACTTCCACGTAAAATGCAGCGTTGACCCTTTGTCCAGGTGGTACAAACTCCTTATGGACAACACCTTTAGAGTGAAAAAAGACAATGAGCATCGATTTCATCTTCGATTTGCTCATTTGAACCTTCTTTGGCGTTGTTCATCCTCGACGCTCTCTCTTCCTTCTTTGAACGTTTTGTGCCACCGAAACACTTGTGCTTTCGATAAAGCATCCTTCCTGTAGGCTTTCTGTATCATAGCAAGCGTCTCAGTCGCGGATTTTTCAAGTTTTACACAAAACTTTATCGCGTATCGCTGCTCGACATTTTGACCGTTACGCGACGCTCAAACAGCTGTCCACTTCGCAAGCAATCCGCACTCTGTAAAAGCTCAGAGCCAACTGACGAGAAATCTATCATTTACCTATAATCCCCCACCAACCGTCACGCCTGGAGACTCCGCCACCCGGCCCTTCTGATTGACCCAAGAAAATTAGTCTCATTACTTTCCGGACAGACCTTGTATTTCTGCCTAGAGTCTTCTCTTATTTTTCGATTAGTCTTGAATTCTTTCCAACTGATGTTCATGAGTTTTCTAAGACATTTGTTCTCGAATGTATTCAGCTTGTTCTCCAATGATTTTGTTATTTTCCAACTCTCACAGCCGTATGTTAACACTGAGATAACATTTGAATTAAACAGACGAAGCTTGGTATGTATATTCAATGATCGTAATTTCCAAATGTTAGATAATCTATTGAAGGCGCTGTCGCGAAATTGGTTTCAAGCCATTGCAAACGGGATCAGTTAGATTTATAAACCCGTCTACGATCGAACGACCGCTTTCAAAATGGCGGCGTATAAGCGAAACGTGTATCGGACAGAGGGAATCGCCAACGATAAATAATAACAGAAGGGAATCCGTATGAAAAGGATTTTACATTTCAGTACAGGGAAGGATGGTGTATAACTGCATATAAGATGGAACGGTAGGAAGTTCTCATTTACGGAGATATATGCGTATTTCGGCTGCCCACAGTTACGCTAACAGCTGGTAAACCCACTTCTGTTCGAAATATTAAAATCAACAAATAACAGTTTGGGAATTTACATGGATAGGAAGATAGAGTTTTATCAGCTGAATAAAACTAGATAAGATGGAACAATATGGATATTATATATGCTGAGAATGAGAAAGGCAAAATTTCAGTCGACGCACAGATCGGCTGAAATCACGGTTCGGGAAGGATTTTTTCAGGTTAGGTTTAAGCTGTGACGTCGGTACTCTCCGATACGTCCGCGCTATACGTATTTAAAGCGGATCGGTAAACTGAGAGAGATACACAACGCAAGAGGTTGAGACAAGACTGAGGGCAGATAACGCCACGACTCTAAATCCATCTGAAGTGTGAGCGGATCGCCAGAAAATTTCAGTCTAAGTGTCTGGAGTCTGAGGGTAAGCGAATTTACGATAGCTATCCTGTATAATAGTTTCTTTTATTTTGTATTACAGGTTCATTTAGAATTCACAAAATATGCCTGTATAATATTCATTGATATAACGTATTATTATTTTAATATGATTTATTCATGTGCTTAGTGGAAGATGGTTGCTTGTACAAAAACGTATCAAAACTAGCCCCACAGCCAAATAGAAAATATTTATTATATTTAAGGCTGTATCTCGTCGATATTAAATGCATTATCGCTTACGAAGATAAAGGCAGTCCCATGACCAGAGATTGTCTTAGGGAAATAAATTGTTAGAAGCTTCAGCATGGAAGATACCGCTTTTACGAGGTTAGGTGACTAGTCCCCTTCCTCGCTGCCTTTGCCTTCCCTAGTTCGAGCACACAACTTCGTACCCATTTACAGCTGGTAAACTGGAGTGTTCTACAGCCAGTTTCAGTAGAAAGCAACCTGATCACGTGGTCACTCACTCTATTTATTTTATGTATTAATTTTGGGTAGTTGCTAAGATAGCATCAGATTTGAATTTGTACTTGATATGATTTGGAAGGATCAAGTTATAGAATATGAAGGGATGTATAGGAGCGGATTAAACCAGATGATGTTTATTACTGATATGTTAATATTAATTCTGTATCATTGAAATGATGTTACTTGCTATGACTGTATAACTCTGACACCTGATGACTGACTTGTCTGACTTATGTGCTAGTCAGTTATACTTAATTGAAATGTTAATATTAATGCTATATCACTGAAATGATGTCCTTACTTACTATGATTGTATAACGGTGACATCTGATGACTGACTGGTCTGACATCTGTGCTAGTCAGCTACAAGTCTAGCCAGATACTAGCCAAGGCTGATATGTTGCAGGTTCCATGAAATAACTCGAACCAGACTGTCCAGTATCAGAAGCCGGTGCAGTTTACCCGAGGCAATCCCACAAAAGTGCAGGACCCCAAAGAGTGAACTTCAACTGGTCATTGGCATCCCTACTGTTGGGCCTACCAAGTCTGATACCAGCAAAGGACAGTTTCAGCAGTATCAAGTTGGAAAGATAAGTGTCCTGTTTGACACTGACCACCTATACATGTGAAACAGCCAATAGTTCAAAACAATAATTAACCATACAGAAACTCAGTCAACTGATGACAGTTATCCTTAAATTCAAAGGACTAATAACAGTGATTTCAGTAACTTTATTATTTAAGATCTTGAAGTCTAAACAGACAATAATAGTAATTGTGTGAATATTTTTATATATATGTGTATACTCTTTTCCAACTAGTAGAAATAGAATATTAGTGTAATTATTAAACTATTTTAACTGTACCTGAGGATGTATTCACTTTTTCCATTTTGTGGGTTCAGTGAATGTACCTTTTACTTATCCCCTAGAATATAAGTAATCATAAGATAGTCACAGGGAGGAGACACCTTAAATCCTGGTACTACTTCTTACCAACTGGGCCAGGGTTTTCACAGTCTGACTATTTTTATGATAACAATACACCAGTGCTTATTTCTAAGACTGGGGTATTACTGGTAAGGTCAGAACTCTTTACTGGCATACTCTTACTCATATAATAATTTTAAATAACCTCCCGCTACAGTGGGGGCTCGTCCGGGATATATCTTTGATATTCCTGAGCCATCTTTCTATTTCTGCTGTGTAGAAAATTTGCTTTTTTGAAAAATTTTTTTTTGGAAAGAGTAAACATAGTAGGAAGAATATATAAAATTTTTTTTTGTAGAGGAGTACCATTGAGTACAGATAAAGAAAGCTGTTTCATATATGGTGAAGTCAGTTTAATTAACTTTAATTTTAAATAAGTTAATTATATTGTAGTAAATTAGTTTGAGTAAGATCGCTTGCCCTACTAGACTACAGATACATCATGGCTGACTTGGTCAAATTTAGGTCTGCTACACTGCAGGTGGGAAAAGAGCTTGGCATGGATGGTGACGCTCTGATCCGGTATGTCACGACGGAATGTGAAAAGTACACCGAGAGAGAAGCAAAGCAATTAGAAGCAGAGAGAGAAGCCAAGAAATTAGAAGCAGAGAGAGAAGCCAAGAAATTAGAAGCAGAGAGAGAAGCCAAGAAATTAGAAGCAGAGAGAGAAGCCAAGAAATTAGAAGCAGAGAGAGAAGCCAAGAAATTAGAATTGGAAGCAGAGAGAGAAGCCAAGAAATTAGAAGCTGAGAGAGAAGAAAGGAGGTTACAAGCAGAGAGAGACCATGAGCTGAAAATGAGACAGCTTGATCTTGAACTTCAGGCTGGGACTATCACCCATGGTAATAGCTCACCTCATTCTGCGAATAACTCTTTTCAGAACACAGCAAATGGGGCCATGAACTTCCACCTAGATCCATTTGTTGAAAAGGAGGACGCAATTGAGTCGTACCTGGATAGGTATGAAAGGCTAGCCTCTACATATGGACTGGAAAAGGAAAAATGGAGTCTAAAGTTATCCCAGGGATTGAGAGGTATTGCATATGATGTGTTTCTGAAACTCCCCAAAGAAGATCAGGAAAATTATGAAATACTAAAGCAAGCCTTACTGATCCGGTATGAAAAGAACTCAGAGGCATATAGGAAGAAATTTAGAACTTCTAAACCTCTACCTGGAGAAACATATAACCAGTTCTCAGCTAGGCTAGAAACGTATTTGTTGAAATGGAGTAGTTTAGGTAAGTATCAGACAACCTACGAGGATCTGAAAGAAATGGTTATGTTAGAGCAAGTGAAAGATTCCATGTCTCAAGAAATGAGGAAATTCCTTATGGAACAAGGAGCAGAGAGGCTGGAAGACATTTTGAAATGTGCAGAGAGATACCAAGCTGCTCAAGCTGAATTGGTAGGAACAAAAAGGAAGCAGGTAGAAGGATATAAGCCACCACCGCAGAATACCCAGTTTGACCAGAAGGATTATCCATACAGAAATAAACCAAGATTTGATAATAAGGACAAGAACCCTCAGACTCAGGAAAATAAACCCTATAAACAGGGAGCTAAGTGGTGCAAATTTTGTAAGATGAGCAACCACAACACAGATGAATGTGGGAGGAAAAAACCCCTTCATCATGCTGCATGTCTACAGGTGAGGACTTCTGATAGGAAGGAACTGACTGTGAGTCAGAATAGCCTCCATCACCCACCTACACAGGAGATAGTGACTGTGAATGGCAAACCAGTCACAGGAATGTATGACACAGGTTTGTCCTATGACGCAGTCGTGTGTGCATCTCTGGTGTGCCCTGAACAAATCACCACAGAAACAGTAGAGATTCAAGGGCCACTAAAAGGAACATCACCCCTTACATTACCCATAGCAAAGATTCATGTCAGTTGTCGCTATGTGGAAGGGGAGATAAATGCAGCTGTGATAGATGATCCCTTTTACCCCCTAATGTTGGGGCGTAAATATGTTTTCTTGGGAGACCCTGTAAAACCTATGGTTATGGCAGAAATCCAGACCAGGTCTGACTCCAGGAACATACAGAGGGACACCAACTTAAAATTTCATTCGACTGAAATGAAACGGGCTCAAGAAGCAGACAGCACATTGAAGCCTTGTTTTGGCAAATTGTCAAAGACACATAACACACCAAGGAAAGGACACTTCTATAGGGAACATGGACTCTTGTACAGGAAAGCTGGCAGAGGGACGAAAAGTCATGGTCAAATTGTTGTACCATCCACCTATAGGAATAAGGTTATAGGCTGGGGACACATATCAACTTTGAGTGAACACCTGGGTAATGGTGCCACAAAACAAAGAATAGCCACCCAGTTCTACTGGCCAGGTATTACGGAAGACATAAATCAGTATGTAAATTCCTGTCCAGAGTGCACCTATGTAGATTCAGAAAGTCGACGGAAGAGTCTTCATCAAAAATCTACAAGCAAACCAGCAATCAGGGGTACTCCCGAGATTTGCACGGGAGGGGAAAGGAAACATCCCACACAGGTTCAATTGCAGTCTGAACCCCATGCGCTGGAAAAAAGGAACAAATCCCGTAGCGAAAATCAAAAACCTACGGATTTGCGAGGGAAAACCACATCCAACTATCAACGAAAAGAGGGCGGTAAACTTCATGGGAAACCTACCGACCCCGTTTCACCAGCAGTAAGAGCCTGGATGAAAAGCCGAACCGGAAGGAGAGAGATAGTAAAGGATGAATATATTCTTGGAAAACAATGTGGGCGCAGATTTTCTTAGTCGTCATCCCACAGAGCTTGAGGAGGATAGAAGGAAGGAAAACTAACCTCGGAATGGTCGTTTTGCAATTGTCTTGTACCCAATAGTTAAGCTAGATATCATCCAGCTTAAAATATGGGGGAGCTATGTCGCGAAATTGGTTTCAAGCCATTGCAAACGGGATCAGTTAGATTTATAAACCCGTCTACGATCGAACGACCGCTTTCAAAATGGCGGCGTATAAGCGAAACGTGTATCGGACAGAGGGAATCGCCAACGATAAATAATAACAGAAGGGAATCCGTATGAAAAGGATTTTACATTTCAGTACAGGGAAGGATGGTGTATAACTGCATATAAGATGGAACGGTAGGAAGTTCTCATTTACGGAGATATATGCGTATTTCGGCTGCCCACAGTTACGCTAACAGCTGGTAAACCCACTTCTGTTCGAAATATTAAAATCAACAAATAACAGTTTGGGAATTTACATGGATAGGAAGATAGAGTTTTATCAGCTGAATAAAACTAGATAAGATGGAACAATATGGATATTATATATGCTGAGAATGAGAAAGGCAAAATTTCAGTCGACGCACAGATCGGCTGAAATCACGGTTCGGGAAGGATTTTTTCAGGTTAGGTTTAAGCTGTGACGTCGGTACTCTCCGATACGTCCGCGCTATACGTATTTAAAGCGGATCGGTAAACTGAGAGAGATACACAACGCAAGAGGTTGAGACAAGACTGAGGGCAGATAACGCCACGACTCTAAATCCATCTGAAGTGTGAGCGGATCGCCAGAAAATTTCAGTCTAAGTGTCTGGAGTCTGAGGGTAAGCGAATTTACGATAGCTATCCTGTATAATAGTTTCTTTTATTTTGTATTACAGGTTCATTTAGAATTCACAAAATATGCCTGTATAATATTCATTGATATAACGTATTATTATTTTAATATGATTTATTCATGTGCTTAGTGGAAGATGGTTGCTTGTACAAAAACGTATCAAAACTAGCCCCACAGCCAAATAGAAAATATTTATTATATTTAAGGCTGTATCTCGTCGATATTAAATGCATTATCGCTTACGAAGATAAAGGCAGTCCCATGACCAGAGATTGTCTTAGGGAAATAAATTGTTAGAAGCTTCAGCATGGAAGATACCGCTTTTACGAGGTTAGGTGACTAGTCCCCTTCCTCGCTGCCTTTGCCTTCCCTAGTTCGAGCACACAACTTCGTACCCATTTACAGCTGGTAAACTGGAGTGTTCTACAGCCAGTTTCAGTAGAAAGCAACCTGATCACGTGGTCACTCACTCTATTTATTTTATGTATTAATTTTGGGTAGTTGCTAAGATAGCATCAGATTTGAATTTGTACTTGATATGATTTGGAAGGATCAAGTTATAGAATATGAAGGGATGTATAGGAGCGGATTAAACCAGATGATGTTTATTACTGATATGTTAATATTAATTCTGTATCATTGAAATGATGTTACTTGCTATGACTGTATAACTCTGACACCTGATGACTGACTTGTCTGACTTATGTGCTAGTCAGTTATACTTAATTGAAATGTTAATATTAATGCTATATCACTGAAATGATGTCCTTACTTACTATGATTGTATAACGGTGACATCTGATGACTGACTGGTCTGACATCTGTGCTAGTCAGCTACAAGTCTAGCCAGATACTAGCCAAGGCTGATATGTTGCAGGTTCCATGAAATAACTCGAACCAGACTGTCCAGTATCAGAAGCCGGTGCAGTTTACCCGAGGCAATCCCACAAAAGTGCAGGACCCCAAAGAGTGAACTTCAACTGGTCATTGGCATCCCTACTGTTGGGCCTACCAAGTCTGATACCAGCAAAGGACAGTTTCAGCAGTATCAAGTTGGAAAGATAAGTGTCCTGTTTGACACTGACCACCTATACATGTGAAACAGCCAATAGTTCAAAACAATAATTAACCATACAGAAACTCAGTCAACTGATGACAGTTATCCTTAAATTCAAAGGACTAATAACAGTGATTTCAGTAACTTTATTATTTAAGATCTTGAAGTCTAAACAGACAATAATAGTAATTGTGTGAATATTTTTATATATATATGTGTATACTCTTTTCCAACTAGTAGAAATAGAATATTAGTGTAATTATTAAACTATTTTAACTGTACCTGAGGATGTATTCACTTTTTCCATTTTGTGGGTTCAGTGAATGTACCTTTTACTTATCCCCTAGAATATAAGTAATCATAAGATAGTCACAGGGAGGAGACACCTTAAATCCTGGTACTACTTCTTACCAACTGGGCCAGGGTTTTCACAGTCTGACTATTTTTATGATAACAATACACCAGTGCTTATTTCTAAGACTGGGGTATTACTGGTAAGGTCAGAACTCTTTACTGGCATACTCTTACTCATATAATAATTTTAAATAACCTCCCGCTACAGGCGCTAGCTGCCAAAGCAATTCTAGTATGGATTTCTCTTTTTGTGTCACCATCCTGAGTCATTTTACTGCCTAAATAATTGAAACTTTCAACTTTCTGTAGTTTTTCCCCGTTCAAGATGATATCAAAGGTCTCATTAGAAAAGTTCATAGCTTTAGTTTTAGAGGCATTTATTTGGAGACCTATTTTAACCGAGAGATGACACAAATTATTTACTGCTTCTTGGGATTGTATACCTGAAATAAAAACTTAATTATGGAGTATTAGAGGAAAAGCCATACTGTAGGACTGTCTTGTAATCTGAGTTGAAGATGCTTATTTTTGTGTTGGACTTGATTTATTTTGATTTCCATTTATTTCTCAATGCAGTGAAGTCTCCTCTTGCCCACTGTATCCCACGCAAAATTCAACTAGCAATATGGAAAAATCAACTAAAGAAAATAGTTCAACCACCCAAGGCAGAAGAAGGACAGGAGGCCTTGGCCTAAGTTTATTGAAGGCTTGGGGAGCTGTTGGGTGGTGATGATAATGATATGACAGTATTTAGCTCTTAACTACTGTGCTTACTCTTGTATTATCTTTAAAGGCTAATAGAGCAGCTGAAGGAGGAAGAACCGAATAAGCAAGTGCTTCTTACTGTTTTTGGCTCTGATGTCTATGTTAAAGGAGGTGGAAACACAGAGAACCTACCCTCGTTTCATGGCTTGCAAAACAAATCATTCTCTGAGCTTCTGGAAATGGGACGTTCCAATGACTATCCATTAAAGTCAATTGAGGAATCTCATCAGTAAGTGCATATCAAAGTTTCAGATTAACCCTATGTCAAATTTTTGAAATATGTGAAGTTATGTTCTTCTTCTTCTTCTTTGATCCTTAGCCGCCGACCGTCAAAGCAGTCAGTGGCCATCACACCTAGTGGCGTCTAGTAGGGCAACAACCAATTGATTCCACCTTGCTCGGTCGCGGCCATCCTTCATACAGTGCCCCAACTCTGGTTCATTTTTTGCATCTCAGCCTCCAGTCCTCCGCCAAGTTGTTTTTGGTCAGCCTCTCTTTCGTTTTCCTTCAGGGGTCCAAAGCATAGCTGTTCTTGTGATGGCATCGGGGTCTCTTCTGAGGACATGGCCAACCCAGCTCCAGCTTCTGCCAGCTATGATGGTGTGCATGTCCTCTTGCTTGCTCCGAGTAAGCAGATCTTGGTTGGTGATGGTATTCAGCCAAAAGATTCGGTGAATTTTTCTTAGGCATGTTGTGTGAAAAGAGGACAATTTCGACATTTCCTTCTCTGTAACTCTCCAGCATTCCGCACCATAGAGAAGCACAGAAAGTTATGTTCACCAGTAATAAAATCATGTGAAATTTATATGTAAAGTTAGTACTGTCTTGAGAATAAAGGTAAATTAAACAACAGTGTCTGGAGTGTGTAAGTGCAGTATATAAAGATTGCATAATGCTTGTGCGCGCATGCAAACACACACACTCGCACACACACAGATATGGTTTCACATTGGACATCCTGTCATTTCATTTTAATACTTAAATTCTGCGCAAACACCCATTTATGAAGTTAATTTCTTGACTATTATTTTTTATTATTCTCCAAACCAGCCTGCAGACTCTTCAGAGTGTCTTTTACCACTTCCTAAGGCAGTGCTTCTTAATTAGGGTAAATGCACCCCTTGGGGGTGCGCAACCCAACTTCTGGGCATGCAAGCAATGTTAGATATTTTAGAAGGTGAATCATTGTAAACACAGCATAATGCACAGAAATTAAATGTATTGTACAAAAATAGAATATTTGACAACATGAATTCAGTACCAATCCTAAATCACATTTTCAAAATAAAATTTTGTTCACGCATAATTTGAAAGAAGCAGCAGTAGAATACTCACTAGTGTAGTAAATTATTGTTCACATGAAGTTAGGATAGTTAAAAATTAATGGAGCAATTGGGGTCTGATTTGTACAGCGCATTACTTTATTTAAGTTAGGCTAGATCTGACCCGCTTTTTTTCATTATTATTGTACCTACTCTAACCTAAAAAATGGAGGTGTGTTTGGTAGCCGAGGTCAAATTTTGTGGGTTTTTTTTAAAAGCTAGACTACTTTGCCAGGGCTAACCTTGCTTGACATTAACTAAAAAAAGGTAAAAAATAATTAATAAATGTAATAAATAAATATGATGAATACAAACAGCAGCTACATTTATTAATTTATTATAACTCACAAGCCACATGCTGCGCCTTGCTGTCACTAGAATTTTTTGGCTGATTACCATCACCAACCAAGAACTGCTACTTGGAGCAGTCCAGAAGATATGCACACCATAGCTTGCTGATGCTGGACTTCAGTTTGCCATGTCCTCAGAAGAGACCCCAAGAATATCACAAGAACTGCAATGCTATGGACCCCAGAAGGAAGGTAAAAGAGAGGCTGACAAAAAACTTGGCAGAGAACTGTGGAGGCTAAGATGCAAAGCATGAACAAGAGTTGGGGCACTGTACAAAGGATGGCCACCAACTGAATAAAGTGGAAACAGTTTTTTTGCTGCCCTACAAGATGCCACTAGGCATGACCATGCTAAGAATCCCAGAAGAATAAGAATGTCGCTAGACAAAAAGTTTACAAACAATGTCATCATAAACATTATGGCTTGTTTTTAAAACATTGCCAGTTTAAAATAATTACATCCATTTTGGGGCCTGGGTACCCAAACACTCTCTGGGATCGAAAGACTGAAGTACACTACAGATACAAAATGTTGACACCTTTTGCTGTTATTATTTCTTAGAGCCTCATGATGATCATATTGCTCATGTTGGAATGCTGCATGTAGAGTTTTCTACCTAGACATAAATGTTTACACGAAATAACAAAAATAAACTGTCTAAAACACAAAATGATACCATTATAGAACTTATTGTTCTATATCACCTTTGCATCTCTAATATAAGGACTATTTATACCAGTTGTCATCGTGTAAAACACACCTGAATCTTTCCAGTAACTCTTTCCTTCTAAATCTAGCAATAATGTATCATATAATATAAAATTATAGCTTGTTTTGTGCAGCTGATGTCCAAGCAACCAAAATGATTTGCAAGGAAACTGCACTGTGTTTATCTTAATTCAAATTTAGGTGAATTAAAAAAAAAAAAAAAAATCAACAGCTCGTCATTTACTGGCATCAAAATGTAAAGAAAAATAGTAATGGTAATCCCACAGCAGAAACTGCCAAAAGAGAGTGAAGTGTTATAGACTTCCCATATTAGACTCAGCTATGAAGTTGAGAGACTTCCTTTTTTGCTGCCTTTGCTTTCCTCAACTCAAGAGCAGTATATGTGAAATATATATTTTAGGTAAGCCTAATCATGGGTGGCTATGAATGAGCTCTCAGTGTCATTGTATGTTGTCAGTTGGCGTTACATTCCATGTCATTCAATTCCCTTTTCACTGCTTATGGAGCATGGAGCAACCACTGCAGTTGGTCCTGATACAGGAAGCTCGCACCAAAGTATTCATCAGCTCTTGCTGTAATGATTTTTGTAGCGATTAATTTTACATGATGTAGTTGCCAGCCGCATGAACAACCTTATATTAGTTGCCTCTTATGACATACCTGAGGGTGCAAATAGTCCTAGTCTTTCTTTGTTTCCTCAGAGATCCCTGGGATCTGCATGGGGCAAATATTATTTCAGCTTCGTTAAAAGTTTATAAGTTGATTGGCCTATTGTTATGTTTAGCAACCAGATGAGCCCCCAGCAACAGCTTGATCTCCATGTGGCTGCCCAAGCTTGTGCCGTAGTTCAAAAATGTTTGCAAGAGAGACATGAAGGCACTGGACAAGCAACCTGGAAGGATGACGCTGCCAATCACACCAAGTGGTAATGCTCCCTATGTTGCCACCTCAGATTGGGTAAAACGAAGCTCTTATAACAAGCAGAAGAAAAAAGAACATTCTGAATGGAACACCAGGCAATAAGACAGCTGAGGTCTATCGCCCAAGGGTCGCATGGCCATAGTCAGTTATAACTGATGGGGTCTACTTTTACTACTATGTTTAAATCTGGCATTGTATACATAATGAAAAACAAGACTTTTTACTATTTTACTATCTGAACAGATCACTTGATACTGCAGTCCAAACCTTAGGTACCCAGGGATGTACTGCACTTGGACCAGCTCTGTCTCTGTGTGCTGGATATGTGAGTGAAAAACCTGGATCAGAAATTGTGTTGTGCACAGATGGTTTACCTAATGTTGGCATTGGGTCTTTACAGTCTGGTCAAAATGGAGCTGAGTTTTACAGAATGGTAAGTCATTGGTAAAAGTTATGAAAATAGAGGTTTTAGAATTATAACTAAATAGAAGAGAATGAAAATTAAGATAGGTTAGCAGCACACAGCAGAGGTAGGAAAAGAACAGACATTATAATGATATGCCAGAGATGAGATTTAAACCATTAACCTGATCATCTGGCCCACTTAACCTACATTTCATCATCAGTATCAGCTGCCATCTCCACAATGAAGGTCGGCTGTAATGGATCTTCAACGTCTTCTGTCTGTTGTCTTGATGGTACACTCTGATAGACTCTTTCCTGTCCATCTCTTGATGTTATCTTCCCACTTAGAGCGCTGTCTTCCCCTTGCACATTTGCCTTCATCTGTGCCTTCCATTATAGTATTCATCAAGGTGTTATATCCTTTTGCATTGCCAAAATATTTTAGCTGTCTAATTTTGATTTCCATTAATTCTCTTTTTATTCATAGGTTTTCTAGGACCTCTTTATTTGTTTTCTTGTCTTTCCTTGAGATTCACCCCATTCTTCTAAATATCCATGTAAACAATATCAGGCTTAAACAAGTTCCAGAGTTAAATTACCTACGATACATTTTGCAGAGAGTATGGAAGAGTCGACAGAGAAATTTAAACTAGATGTGACAAAGCCAGGGTAGATATTTACCAACTGTCATCACAACTCAAACATCATAATATCGTTATGGAAACTAAATGATAGCTGATAAATAGTACACTCTTACCAACTCTTTGCAATCAGTGTCAAACATGGACCTTGACCAAAGCACATGAGAGAAAAATCACATCCTGTTAGATGAAATGCTGAAGAAAGGACATTAATGTTACCAGGAGAATGAATGAACAAACAAACTTTATTTTCAGAGGGTTTAGAATTGGGCATGCAGGGTCGTCTAACATTATGACCTTCCTTTCTCTCATCTTTTATACTGAATTCATTTATTCCCGCATGCATTTTAAATATTAATTTGAAGTATAGCATCGTTAAAAAAGTACCAGTATACTCAAATTTGAAAAGACAAAATAATGAGAATAAATGCAGGTAATGATAACAGGGTTGAACTTGAAGAAGAAACACCAATACAAGATGTAGAATCGTACACATATCTTGGCAGCAATATAGACAAAGTTGGAGGGACAGACAGCGATATCAAAATAAGAATACAAAAGGCAAGAGGAGCTTTCATTGCATTGGGAAATATATGGAAATCAAGAGAAATCGGATCCAACACGAAAATAAGAATCTTCAACTCAAATGTGAAGTCAGTCCTATTGTATGGCTCTGAGACATGGAGAACAACAAAGACAACAACCAAAAAGCTACAGACTTTCATAAATGGATGCTTGCGTAGAATAGAAGGATTAAAATGGTATGACAAGGTTACCAACGTGGAACTGAGGACAAGAACTAGACAAGTGCCAGTGGAACAAGAGATGAGAAGAAGACGATGGCGATGGATTGGACACACACTGAGG
This sequence comes from Oreohelix idahoensis, assembly GCA_024509875.1. Taxonomy (NCBI): domain Eukaryota; kingdom Metazoa; phylum Mollusca; class Gastropoda; order Stylommatophora; family Oreohelicidae; genus Oreohelix; species Oreohelix idahoensis. The sequence continues at coordinate 134,346 of JAMPIV010002758.1, read as the reverse complement.
AGACCTGTTGATAGCATTACAAGGCAGTCCTTGTTCTGGAACCCCCAGGGCAAGAGAGGCAGAGGTAGACCAAGAAGCACATGGAGAAGAGAGCTGGAAACAGAGGTGAAAATGATGAGGAAAACGTTGAAAGAACTTGAGATGATGGCACGTGACAGGAGGACTTGGCATGTGTTTGTTGAAGACCTATGCTCCTTTGGGAGTAGAGGGTTATGAATGAATACTCAAATTTACAGTATCTAATTATAATCAAGAAATATATTGAAAAGGGCAAAAATCATCATAAAACCTACATATGATACTGCATAATTATGTGAAAATATAATCAGATTAGAGGGGCTTATAATCAGCACTTATGAATTATTCAATACATTTACAATTGTATGAACCAGCATGTTTTTAGGTCATGTTGAAGATTATTCCAAAGGTGAGCAGCAGAGTAAGCTAAGCTTACATCAGAAAAATTGTAGGAAGTACATTCAGCATCAAGTATATAGAGAGACAGAAAAATAAGGGGTTTGATCATCTCATTAGAATGGAGCCCAGATAATTACCACTAAGTGCCTACAACAGTAGAAGATTTGGTTTCAGGGCAACTGTTTAGTGAATGAGACAGTTACATTCTCACAAGTCAGTTTATGAAAATCAGAGTCTTGTATACATTTAAATTATGAATAGTCTATTTTCTCCCACAGATCGGTGAATATGCACGTTCTAAAAATATCACCATCAACATTTTAGCTGTTGGTGGAGATTCAATGGAGTTGCGGTCTGTTAGTGCAGCTGCGGAGATCTCAGGGGGGTTAACAAACCGTTTGAATCCAGTTGAAATCGTGAGACAGCTCCGTTTGATTGCACAGAATGAAATTATTGCCATGTCGGTGTCAGTGAGGTTTTACCTGCATCCAGATTTTATCTTTGATGAAACGGGCTTTGGTGAAGTGAGTGTTGTTTTAAAGGCTTTTTCTTTATATTGTACATGTTAGGAGATAAGAGGGCCAAAATATTTGTCTGGCAGGGCCTTCTTCTAATGATCAAATTGCCTCCTGTTGTAACACAGTGTATAGAGTTTTTTATCTTGATATCGGTATTTAACACTTGTTTTTTTAAATTTTAATGAAATAGTGTTGTCAGTGATATATTTCATATACTTAAATAAATAATATTACATAATTTAAAAAAAAGAAATAGCATATTCTATATTTCATATTTGTGGGGATAAATTTTAGAAAGTGCATTTTCAGTTGAACAAAGTGTAATAGTTTTTCCCTTCTCCTATTTGAAAGAATCTGAACAGACTAGAAAAGGAGGTTGGAAATGTGAGAAAGGAAACAGATCTTTCATTTAGATTTAAACTTCGAGACCCTCAGAAGAAAAAGAGCTTGTCTTCTGTGCCTTTCCAGGTGTGTATTGGTCTTTTCTTACATTTTCCTCTTTCATTTTTCACTTGGTTTCTACATTTTTTTTCTAGCTCACAATGGTGAAATATAACTTGCAGTTTCCACTACATGGTCATTGCTTTGTTTGATCTACTTTTATTATTTCATTATGCGATAGTCTAATCATTGTTGGGTTTGCAGAACAGTCCCAACTAAGATGGTTTGGCCATGTCTGCAGAATGGGAGAAGATCGGCTACCACGACAAGCATGGGAAACAAAGAGCCAAGGATCCAGACCCCCAGGACGACCCAGAGTTTGCAGGGAGGACAACATTAGACAATCTGGAATTGATTCGATAGTAAATTGAAATGGTTGCAGCAGGATCGAGAATCTGGCCAGCTTCGGGTTCATATGATTGGCTCGTCTGAGCAAAGCTACCGCCTTTTGGTCAGTTTGAATCACAAACGGGGCACCGAGTAGAAATTTTTCTAGTTTCTGAATTGACCAAACAACTGCTAAAAGCTACTTATCGATCACTGAATATTTGATCTCTGCATCAGTGAGTTTTCTCTATATGAATAGTGTTGGGTGGAGTACGCCTTCATGCTCTTGGAGCAGACTATGTCCCAATCCGTAATTGCTGGAATCTGTACAGAGAATGAACATTTTTTTAGTATCTGGTAACCTTAAAATAGGTGGCCTAGAAAAAATTGACAAGATTTGATTAAAAGTTTTGTCGCAGTCTGCAGTCCAAGTGACTTTCACAGGCATTCCTTTTCTCAAGGGGGAAGACAAAACAGCTGTGATGGATGACAAATTAGGTATGAATCTACTATAATATTGGACGAGACCTAATAAACTTCTAACTTGTTTTTTTGTTTGAGGAATTGATAACTTTAAAATTTTAAATACATTATGGGGAATGGTTTGTATACGCCTAGCCCCAATGATATGTCCAAGAAAAGTTATTTCATGGAAAGCTATTTGGATCTTAGTAGGTTTAGCAATTAACTTATTAGATCTCAGGATCTCCAATACGGAACCAAGTCCTGAAAAATGTTCCTCAAATGACGAACTGAATAAACAGATATCATCAATGTATGTGATAATGTCTGGTCTGTGTGATAAAATTTTTTGCATCATGCGAAAAACCTTGCCGGTGCATTCATAAGCCCATGACATTCCACTGGTAAAGACCTTGTGGAGTCGAAAACACAGTATAGTACTTGGATTGTTCCGTTAAGGGAATCTGCCAATATCCCTTAGTTAAATCTATTTTTGTGAAAAATTTTGCTGTCGATAGACGAGTAAGTAAGTCGTCAAGAATTGGATGAGGTTCACTGTCAGCGACTGTCTGAGCATTCAATTTCCTATAGTCGACGCATAGACGAATGTTGTTGGCTTTTTTTCTAACAATAACCAAAGGTGAAGAAAATGGAGAATTACTATTCTCTATGATACCTAAAGCCAACATATGTTCGAGTTCCTGAGTTGTCTTACTTAGGTAATGTACTGGAACCGAATATGGATGTATGCGGATAGGTGTGTTATCGTTGAGTATTATGTCGTGACTAATAACTTATGTGCGACCAGGCAAATCAGTTAACACATCCGAGAAAGACTTTAAAAGATCAGCAATCTGTTGTTGCTGTTGAGGTGTAACCGACGAAGAAATGGTTACATCTTGCCATGATTCTGTAGGCTGTAAAGCAGGTACAGGTAAAGATGTGTGTATTTCGGGAAAAGAAGATTCTTCTTCCTGAATTACGGATAGATTAGAATATTGACAATATCCAACAGGTTTGTCATCTAAATCATGGAACAGAGATTGTAAGTGTTCAGGGCGAGTGTGAAACTCCTTAAGCATATTGATATGGTATATTTTCTTATGCCCCTTAATGTCTAGAACATAGTCAACATCAGAAATTCTGTCTACAACTTTATAAGGACCGTTCCATGCAATTAATAGTCTATTTTCTTTTCGTGGAAGTAACAAGAAAGCCTCATCACCTGGAAATAGTTGACGTAAGCATCTATTTTTATTCTGAAATGACCTGGCCTTAGATTTAGCAGCCTCTGAAGAAGCTGTTGCCAACTGGCAAGCGTCTACAATTTTTTTACGCAAGTTGATTACATATTCGTATGATGACTGGGTTTCCTGAGTCATCTCAGAGTCGAGTAGTAAATCTTTTATCAGTCCCATTGGACCTCTTGGTGGAGCACCAAACACCAATTCGAATGGAGAGAAGCCGGTCTGTTCATGCGGCACCTCTCGGTATGCGAATAATACAGCTGGGAGTACTCTGTCCCAGTCTTGAGGGTGTTTAGCAGTAACTTTGTGCAATAATTGCTTAATGGTGCGGTTGAGCCTTTCCACGGAACCATTGCTCATCGGGTGATATATACTACTAAGGTTTCTTCCGATGTCAAGGGTCTTCATCACTTCCGACATGGTGTCAGAGACGAACTGAGAACCATGGTCTGATAATATTTTCCTAGGAAATCCCAATCTAGAAAAAATAAGCAATAGTGCATCAGCTACATCGGCTGTAGTGGTAGTCTTCAATGGAATGGCTTCTGGCCATTGTGTGCATAAGTCAATACATGTAAGGACAAATCTATGACCTCTGGCAGAAGGTAACATAGGACCAATAATATCTATTGCCATTTTATCAAATGGACGTACCGAGATGTCACATGCCTGTATTGGAGCAGTATGAAATGCTCCTCGTGACTTAACTTCTTGGCAAATATCACATGAACGTACATATAATGATACGTCACGTGAGACTCCTGGCCAAAAAAATGAAGATATCACTCGTGAACGTGTGCGAGTGTATCCCATATGACCCGCGCATCGGGAGTCATGTGCATGTCGTAGGATATAAGTTCTTAACGATAAGGGTACCATAACCTGTTGTTTAACTTGTGATTGGTCCATACAACATCTAATTAAAATATCATTTTTAATTTTAAACCAGTGTTTGCCCTTGTTATTTGAGATGACGTTATCATAATTATGTACCAGTGCAAAAAACTTTTTTAAAGAGTTGTCTTCTCTTTGTTTCGTTGCAAATGATACTCTGTCTATAGTCGACTGCACCTCAGTGTCATTATGGAGTACTGTTTCAGGATTTGAAGTATCAACTGTCTCCAAAGTTTGAGCCTGGGCTCGAGTTGTCACTGCATTGGCTGTAAATAAGTTCTTTTTTTCCCATTCCGTAATCTCTTCTGGTGTGCAATCCTTACTGCCGTGGATGCGTCCCACCATAAGATCAGCGATTGGATTTTGCAACATGCAGACCTTGACATTACCTGTAAAGAATGATGTGTTAACATAAATAATGGCAGTGGGGTAGTACTCGACAGTACCACCAAAGGTAATGCATTAACAAATTCATTAGTGGAGCAACTCGGATGGACTAATGACTGCCTAATTCCGATGGTAGTTGATCCTGAATCTCTCAAAACGGATACCACTGTCCCGTTGACCAGTCCTCTATTGAAGATCAGGGTACCGGTACGATCGTTTGCAGCGAGACTAACTGCCGGGATAGGATGTACGTACTTCACCACAGTTGGGATGTCCTTCTGCAAAAGAGTTAAGCATTTTTATCAACGATTTGCCACATCAACATCAACTGTACAACAAGAAGATGAATATACTACATTATTATTGTCTTGGATACAAGGTGGTGTACCGCTAGTCATTGCTGCCCCTGCGCTGTGCTCAAAACGTTGTGGTCTACGTGAATGAGAACGTTGTCGGTGATGATCACTGGAATTATTTAATTGTCTACCATTGTAGCTATTGTTTCTGGATTTATAATTTTGATTATTATTATTCCATTTGTTACCATTGTTATTTGGATTGAAGTTATATGGGTTCTTCCAGTTTGAATTTTGTTGACCATTGTAGTTATTTCTGAATTGAGGTGACTGATGCCTGAATTGCTGTCTACCTCAGTTGAAATTATCATTCTTGTTGTAATTATTTTGTCTATGATAATTGTTGTCAGTATATCTCCTATGTGTAAAATTTCTATCAAGGCTTTGAGCTCTTGATCTATCATTACCATGCCATGTAGCAGCAGAAGCTACTGGTTAAGCTTCTCTCAAGTGAGAATTAGCTATACTAATCCCTGGGTGTGCAGTGCAATAATTTACTGTCATTTCTTCTAATGCAGATATAGTAGGTGGTTTGCGTTCTTGCAGAAATGATAAAAATGGTGCGCTGATTGAGGATAGAACTTTATCCCTAAGCAATAAATCAACTAGTTTATCATAGGATTTATCCACTCCATCGAGTTCAACCCATCTTGTAAAAGTAATGCGTACATTAGCAATAAACCCAGCGAAATCTTTGCTTGAATCTGGAAGGATATTTTTAAACTTCATTCTGTATCCTTCCTCGTTTAATTGAAATCGTCGTAGTAGTAATGATTTTACTGCCTCATAATTATTTGCAATTGCTGGATCCATATTCTTTATAACATTTAATGGTTCACCATCCAAAAATTTGCCAAGTTTTAAAGCACATGAGGATCTATCAAGTTTGTTTGTTGTACATACCTGTTCAAACCTTATCAGGAATGATGACAAATCGTCAAAATTTTGTTTGAAAGTTGGTAGTTTAAAATTATAAGGCATTTAGGCTGGTTGAATGAAGAAGTATTATGTGAATCATCATTATTGCTATTTGTAGCAAATTGAGCTCTTAATTTTATTTCATCCATTCGCATCTGTATTAACTCTTTTTCTTCTTTTCTTTTTCTTTCATCTAACTCTCTTTCATGTTTCATTTTATTTTCTTCATTAATACGTTTCATTTCATCTCTTGCCACCCTTCTTTCTTCTTTGGCTTCGCGTTCTGACTCTTCTTGTTTCAATTCTGCCCTCCTCCTCTCTTCTTTGGCTTCACGTTCTTCCTCTTTGGCTTGCTGTTCTGCCACTTCTCGTTTTAATTCAGCTTTCTTATCAGCTTCTTCCTGTTTTGCTTTTGCTAGTTCCGCCACTGCATAATCACGAAGAGCTTCTCCTTTTAAAGCAAATTCTTTACCAAGCTTAACAAAATATTCCAAAGTTGCCATTTTAAATAATTAAAGTCACTAATTAGTCAATATTAATTTATATGTATACAAGTTTAATAATCAATATGGTATAATTACTCAATATAGTGAATCAAATACTTATCATAATCCTTACAAATAATTGTAAGTTCAAAAATTATTTTTCCCCCAATATTTTATATCACTATGCCTTCTTCATGCCAAACAACTAGTGGTTACATGACCTACTAGTGTACGATGCTGAAAATATTTCAGGCATCCAATATTTTCACTTAAATAACTATTGGTATCATCCTTCTATTGTTATATTATTATATTTTCATTTTATTATATTAGGCCATAATCATCATAACCAACGAGTAGTTACTTGAACTTCTAGTGTCAAAAATGCTAGAATTATTTCAGTCACCTGATATATTTAATTTATATATCTATAATTATTATAATATTATTATTGTAATATTACCTTATCATATATCAATATCATATTAATTAGTAATCAAGAAGTTAAACAGAAATATGAAACAAAAGAATTTACAAGTACAATTTTACATTACACTTCGAATCACAAACATTAAAATGATACTAAGAAATGAATAAAAGTACGAGAAGTGACGAAATATACTGAAATCAAAAGTAGGTCGGACCACAAAAAAAATCTAAAAAATGAACTCTCTACATATGACGTCACAGTTTTACGTGTACAAATGAAAGATAGCAAGATTAGGCTTAACGGACATTTGACAAACAGTAGACAACAATTAATTAAAATGAAACTTAGGACAATAATAATACCACGGGTATATACGCAACTTCACAGCTAAACATATACTGTTGAATAAATTCAAATACGAACAGAGTATGCCATTGATGAATTTTTACAATGGATCTTTCGTAAGTTGGAAATATTCAACTAGCCTTAACAGGAACGATCAGGATTTCTGTGGTCAGCCGACAGCGACATAACAGCGATCCTGATTCCCAACCAACCGCCCGCTTAGGTGAACAATAACAACATATATGCATATTAAAAACCATGTAACACTTAAGAAATGAAATACTAAACATGCCTGCGAATGGCCAAATGGACTACAGTTGCTTTAAAAAACCAACGATGGGTACTTAGCTTTCGTGATCAAGTATATTCTTCGGCCAGTGCTGGCATGCATCAACGGTCATGAATTGATGTTCAGAACTGTAGTTCAATATTTGATAGAACTGGGTTTTTCTTGATCCATTGAGTGTATAAGATCTTGATGCCTTTTTAGATCTGACGTTTGACAAAGGTTTGTAACGGCCACGACTTTCCGCTTGACAAGGTTATGACGTCAGTTTGACCTCTAGTAGTCATGCGCAGTGATTCATACTCTTTTCAAGTCACGTGAGCGCACAAAAAATGTAAACAGTTCTTGACAATGCGAATGGTTATTCTGGACCAAAATCTGTAATATCTTGTAGAAAAAATTATTCGATCCCCATACTGGCCACCAAATTGTTGCCTTCAGTTTTTGGTACTTTGAAGATTTGTTGAATAATGAAGAATGGTTTTCATATTATTATTTCGTGTGCTTCTTACTTGATCTTACAGTTGTCCTTAATCGAGCAATAGTGCTTATTGGTGTTGTTCGCGAATGGTGAGTACTATGACCAAATCAATTGAATTGAAGCGACAACGATGCGATTCTTTTGAGTCCACAAAACAGTACATATTTATTATGACATACAAGATAGTTGAATTCATTGCATCAAATAGTTATATCAGCTTCTGCACAGTCCATTACAGTCTCATATATATTACTTGCTCTATCGTCAAAAGGTCTGACTGTTTACACGCGATGCTGTATGTCGGTCATCCGGTAACGAACAGCCATAGGTTTGGCGAAGATAACGATTCTGACAATCACAAAATTAATACTCCCTGTTATTCCAAATTCACGGAACTTAATCATCAATAAGAATACTCCAACATTGTATTCATAAAACAAGATAGCTGACACCGTAGCTTATCTTCAAAAGGACTTCAGCGCAATTCACTCTATACTGGGAGGAATGAAGAATACGTCCGACTTGGACAAAGTCGGAGTCTGAAGGGTGAAAATATAACGTTGTCATGTGGTACTATACCAACGTACCACGTCATCCTAATCCTAGACAACTATACAAATTCGCATTCACTAAAATATCGTGAAGCGCAAAACAACTTATATTTATAGCATCTTAATACATTACAGCGCAAATTTAAAGTGCTCACAACTGTAGCAGACGACATCATTAAACGTGTCGTAACACTAATACTATAGAAGATGTTTGAAAAATTTAAAGTCAATACCCTTTAGCTCCCCAGGGAGCATAGGCCTTCAACAAACACATGCCAAGTCCTCCTGTCTGCTGTCTATGCTGGATAATTTTAATGTTTGATGATTATTCTTTTCTTTACGCTCCTTATCAAGCATGGAGTCACCACTGCGTCTGATTCTCTTGAAAGAAGCCTGTTCGAAGCATTCGCATGCTCTAGCAGCAATGGTTTCTGTGACAATTTCTTGTACACAATAACATGACCAACCCCTTGCACAACACAACCTTTTATTAGGTCCCTTTGTATGACATGCTTGAGGGTGCAGTGGTCGAATTCTTTCTTAGTCCCTTCACAGACCTATGAGAACTACACAGGGCTGTATTATTATTAGTAATCTGATGATTATTATGATGATAATCTGATGATTATTATGATGATAATCTGATGATTATGATAATCTGATGATTATTATGATGATAATCTGATGTTTATTATGATGATAGCCTGATTATTATTATGATGATAATCTGATGATTATTACGCACAGTAACTGATACTGTGTTTCTTGTATTTTTGCACACAGGTTCAGATCAACTACACACGTCCTGATGGCATGAGCTGCTTACGGGTACTAAGTAAATCTGCTCAAGCTACTAGCAGCAGGAAGAAAATGGAAGAGGTATGAGTAGATGCAAGTTTTGTACCTGATGAATACATTTAGATAACTTTTAATTTGTAAGATATTATATACCAGTTTCAGTTTCCTGAAGAGCTTTTGGTTAAACAAATATTTATTATAATAATAAAAATATTTCATAGTGAAAAGTGTGTTTTTTAAGGGAAAAAATAATTATAATACAAATAAATATTATTACCTCTACACCTCACGGTAGAAGGGGAACGACTAAGTAAGTAAGTATAAATATTAACCTAGAAATAAAGATCATTTAGACCAACGCCACTTCTATTTACCAGTTTAAAAAAATGGAAGTAACCCCAGATGGCTTCTTGTTTTAGAAAGAAGTCAAAAATAGCAGATGAGAGATCATTTGTATAAATAATTTTCCATGAAACTTGTTTTACAAACCAGTACATAATGTGGTACTGAAAGTGCCGTTTTAATGAGGTTTTTTTTCTTTTATCATATATTCTACTAACTCTTTTGGGAACATAAAACATTAATATATTTTCACCATTTTCTATGGTTTCTTGCACTCAAATTTTAAGGTCAAACAAGTGATTGGTCTGTTGTGCCTTTGCATGGTGGAGGAGCTGTCTCCTCACTGCCTCTGTGTAGGCCACATGACTGGTTCACTGTTTCATTCGCGACTTCCCGCATGAAGCACTCATGTCTAGTCAGAATCCCGCCTCCTTTCTCAGCATGAGCTTGTAACTGGCCTTGGCAGAGTTGTCTGTATTGTTGTCAAGATGCAAATGATTCCACATCTTGCAGGGATGTATCTGCCAATCTCTGTGACAATATTAAACTCTAAACTTTTTTGCTATTCTTACATGTAGAATGTATTTCCTAATTTTTGTTGTCATAGCTTAGAGTTGCTACTGTAAATGTCCCTTTAACAACATGGTTACCTAAAAGGATCAAGAAGGATATATATCTGTGGGCTATAGATGCAGAGTATTTTAAAACTAATAAATGAATAACAAGTATATTAATAAATAAAGATCCTGTTTCAACTACATTATAGCGAATATGAATTATTGCTGGTAGTACAAATTCTGTGGAGTACATGGTATTTTTAATCATCTTTGCCATATCTATTTGTTCGTATTAGTTCATTGAACATATTCTTTCATCCCAGAACATCAACGTGTCAGTAGTGGGAGTGGCAGTTATGAAGAGCACAGCCAGAATGGCTCAGTCTGGCAGACCAACTGAGGCACAACACTTATTGTAAGAACCTGTAAAGCTCCTATTTTTGTAAACTTATAGTCTTGTAAAAATGTATAAAGTCCTTATATGAATTGTACATAAATTGTGTTTGTGTAGTGGTGCACCACTTCACATACCTAGGGTCTACCATCAATGACAAACTCTCACTGGATACAGAAATCGACAGCCGCATTGGCAAAGCTGCAGCTACCTTTGCCCGCCTCACATCGCGTGTTTGGGGAAACTCTAAACTCACAATGAAGACCAAAGCTGCGGTATATAATGCCTGCGTCACAGCACACTCCTATATGGCAGCGAGACCTGGATGACCTATGCTAAGCAAGAAAGAAGGCTCAATACCTTCCATTTGCGGTGTCTACGCCGCATCCTCGGCATCTCGTGGAAAGATAAAGTGACTAATGTCAAGGTGTTGTCACGTGCTGGCCTTCAAAGTATGTATACGCTTCTTAGACAGCGCAGACTTCGCTGGCTTGGCCATGTTCGCCGCATGGAAGATGGTCGCATCCCAAAAGATATCTTCTACGGACAATTAGCAGATGGCAAGAGAACAGTTGGGCGACCACAGCTGAGGTTCAAAGATGTGTGCAAGAGAGATATGAGGGCACTGGACATGGATCCAGCAACATGGGAGGATGAAGCTGCTGATCGCACTAAGTGGCGATGCTATTTATGGCGCCACCTCAGATTGGGCGAAGAGAGGCTCACACAAGAAGCAGAGGTGAGGAGAAAGAAAGATGATGGGAAGGTTAATTTTTTGTAAATGGTATACCACACTTTCAGAAGTAAAGTTTTGCATAAGTGTTGTGCACACCTAGGCTACAACAGCTGTTCATGAAGGAGCAGAGATTGAGCAAGCTATAAAAAAACATTGATAACCTGCCTTCAAACCTGTTTTTTTCACCTGGTAATTGCGCGCAGTGGTGGGGCAGAGTGGAGGACCTACCAGGAGCTATCAGTGAAAGAGACAACTAGACTAAAACTTAGACAAACTGGACACACTCTGAGACATTGCTACCTAAATTTCTTCAGTTAATATGTAACATGGGATTCACAGAGAAAGAGAAAAATGAGAAGGCTATATTACACATGGCAGTAAAATCTAAAAATGTTATTGGGAGTAAGCTGGAGAGACGTGACCAGATACACCCTATATTTTGAGTGCTGGAGTGCTACAATATATGATATATGTTCTGAAAGTAGTTAAAAGGTTTAGTGAAAGTTGCACACCACTGTTCAGTAGATGATACAATTTCTCAAATGGTATTGTTAACTCTTTCAGTTCCAAGCAAAAAAGGGTTTGGCCCAAGCAAAAATGGCCACCCCAGGGCGTTTTTATTGTTGTTGTTTGGAAATAATTTTTTTAAATGTTCATATGCATAAATAACTTTGTTGTTGTATATGAAACTGAAGGTAATTGGATGTACTTTACTCTTGTGCTACAAGTATAAAAGCTTTCATTGAAAAATGATTAGTTATTCAAGGTAAAATGGAGGACATGCGCTTAAAAAAAATGATTAGTTATTCAAGGTAAAATGGAGGATATGCGCTTAAAAAATCGCTTTAAAAATCTAAAATAAATATCTCAAAACAGAAACACGTTCACTCTTAAACACGTGCGGTATTTAAAAGAATGTACTTGCAGTCGGAAATGACTTTGTGGGTAGTTATAATTAGAAACAGTCTCAAACAGAGGCACATATACTAAAGGCTTTTTAAAGTCGATTGGGACTTAAAGAGTTAAATACTTTGCTGTGTTGTAGACTATTTATTAACTATTCTTGGGTGATTCCTCCACAGGGTATATTTCTAGGACATGTTGCTGTTTTATATACCAACTTACTGCATTTTAGGTTCAAGTGACTACAAAGAACAGTTGATAAATAAATAAAATATATTATGTGTAAAACATTGTTCTATCAGAGGGAAAAGAATCACCTTGAGTGAAGTGAGAAGTGTGAGAAAGACAGCTAATAAGGCATGACATGATGCTACTGAGAAATTACAGGTTCCGAGTCACCGTTAGAATTGCACTAGTGAAAAAATAGACCAAGAAACACAGAATAATAGCACTAGTGAAGAAATAGACTTAGAAACAAAGAATAATAGCACTAGTGAAGAAATAGACCAATAAACACAGAATAATAGCACTAGTGAAGAAATAGATCAATAAACACAGAATAATAGCACTAGTGAAGAAATAGATCAATAAACACAGAATAATAGCACTAGTGAAGAAATAGACCAATAAACACAGAATAATAGCACTAGTGTAGCACTAGTGAAGAAATAGACCAATAAACACAGAATAATAGCACTAGTGAAGAAATAGATCAATAAACACAGAATAATAGCACTAGTGAAGAAATAGACCAATAAACACAGAATAATAGCACTAGTGAAGAAATAGACCAATAAACACAGAATAATAGCACTAGTGAAGAAATAGACCAATAAACACAGAATAATAGCACTAGTGAAGAAATAGACCAATAAACACAGAATAATAGCACTAGTGAAGAAATAGACCAATAAACACAGAATAATAGCACTAGTGAAGAAATAGACCAATAAACACAGAATAATAGCACTAGTGAAGAAATAGACCAATAAACACAGAATAATAGCACTAGTGAAGAAATAGACCAATAAACACAGAATAATAGCACTAGTGAAGAAATAGACCAATAAACACAGAATAATAGCACTAGTGAAGAAATAGACCAATAAACACAGAATAATAGCACTAGTGAAGAAATAGACCAATAAACACAGAATAATAGCCCTAGTGAAGAAATAGACCAATAAACACAGAATAATAGCACTCATGAAGAAATAGACTAAGAAACACAGAGTAATAGCACTCGTGAAGAAATAGACTAAGAAACACAGAATAATAGCACTAGTGAAGAAATAGACTAAGAAACACAGAGTAATAGCACTCGTGAAGAAATAGACTAAGAAACACAGAATAATAGCACTCGTGAAGAAATAGACTAAGAAACACAGAATAATAGCACTCATGAAGAAATAGACTAAGAAACACAGAGTAATAGCACTCGTGAAGAAATAGACTAAGAAACACAGAATAATAGCACTCGTGAAGAAATAGACTAAGAAACACAGAATAATAGCACTCATGAAGAAATTCTTCTTCTGCGTTCAGTTTGTAGTCATGCTAAATCTGCAGGCCTGTCGCCAGGACGAAGTCCACAGTCTTTACCAGGTCGGCTCGGCAGCCCCATAGCTTCTGCTGGAGCTCAGCACCCCTTGGCCAGGTCGCACATCGCGGTTCATCATGGGTTGGGCAGTTCTGGAGAATGTGTTCTGGGGTCTGGATTCCAGTTCCACATGGGCATTCATTTGTGTGGGATATCCTGAGGCGATAGAGATGGCCAAGTAATCTGCAGTGGCCAGTTCTCAGGCGGAAAATGGTGGTCTGTTGGTGTCTGTTTAGATGGTGGATTGGGTCAGCTCTGCTGTATATATCCCCTTCCTCCTTCCACTGATTTTTGTACTTGTTGTGGATGATGGTTTTTGCTTCCCGGTAGGGCAATGGGTGGCTGTATTGTTCCATTTTACTGCCACTTCTTGATAGAGCATCTGCTTTCTTACTTCCAACAATACCACAATGGGAGGGTAAATACTGAAGGGCAATGGTTGATGACCTTTGGAGGATGTTAAGCTCAGATCTGATCTCATTCATCATGTTATCATTTCTGGTGTTCTGTTTTGATTCCAGTAATGATCTGCAGTCAGTGAAGATTACTATCTTAGCTGGTGGCTGCTGTTCGGATCTGGTGAGGATTTTCAGAACTTGCAGTAGTGCCATAGCTTCTGCCCTGAAATTGGAGATCTTTCCAGTTGGGAAGGCCTTTCGGATGATCTTTCCATTTAGGAATCTTATAAAATGCCTCCTCCACCGTTCTTTACTGCCCCCTCAGCGGATCCATCTGTGTATGCGTGTGTCCACTCCTTCAGAATAATAGAACTAGTGAAGAAAGAAACCAAGAAACACAGAATAACAGCACTAGTGAAGAAATAGACCAATAAACACAGAATAATAGCACTAGTGAAGAAATAGGCCGATAAATACAGAATAATAGCACTAGTGAAGAAATAGAATAAGAAACACAATAACAGCACTAGTGAAGAAATAGACTAAGAAACAAAGAATAATAGCACTAGTGAAGAAATAGACTAAGAAACACAGAATAATAGCCGTACCTGTCAACCTGTATGAATTTTTCGTACAATGTATGTATTTTTGATACTTTTAGCAGTGTACGGTCGTACAGACTCGTTGTACGGATTTTTACCCCCCCCCCCCCCAAAAAAAAAAAAATCTAAATTATTTTTTTTTTTAAATTATTAAAAAAATCCTAAAAATATTTTCCAAGCTAAGTTTTTTTAAATTTTAATTCAGAAAATATTTTCTAGCCCAGGTTTATTTTAAACCAATTTTTTTATTTTTAATTCCGCGAATCTCGGCGTCTGTTTTTAAACTGAGGTCTCTCCCAGGAACCAATCAAATCCTTTTATACCCAACAATTCGGCAAAAACTTTGAATTCGGCCTCAAACACTTTCGGTTTTCAGTGTGACATGACGTATTTTTAAAGTTACCTGTTATCAGCCACGCTTGCCAAGACACTTCGACGCCATTTTGTTTAAAAAAGCTAAGTACTTATAACTTGGTTAAATATTGCTGTTGTTTTGCTTTGTTGCAATTTAATCACTGTCTTAATCTTTCCAGTTATATCTTGCCCTTAAGTATATTTCCAATAAATTAATGTCATAATATTCTGTGTAGGCCCTACATAACCAGAAAAAAAGTTTGTTTGCTTTGAGTAGGCCTACTTTATTCCAGCGGTCGAGATTCACTGCTTTATTTTTTAATAAAGTTGCGATCTATTATCACTGGTCTAGGCTACCAACTTTTAAATAATAATTTTGTAAATTTTTGGTAGTACGTTTTTTCTTCCTAGATTTGATATTCTGTTCATAATTTTGTTAATTTTTTATTTTTTGCTGTTAGCTGTTTACTTTGCTTCGTTTATTTTATTTTTGTCGTTCTCTAAATCTTTCCAGTTATATTTTGACCATTTAAATATTTCCAATAAATTAATATCATAACATTTTGTGTAGGCCCTACAAAAGTAAAAAAAAAAGTGCATTTGCATTGAGTAGGCCTACCTACTTTATTTCAGCGGTCGAGATTCGCTGCTTTATTTTTTAATTAAGTGGCAATCTATTATCTTAAGCCCACAAATGCAATTCTGCAAAGTGCTAAAATTGCATGTGTTGATTATAATACAAAAAACTGTGCATCGAAAGAATAGTACCTCACGGTCACTAAGTTTTTTATATGTAAAGAACAGCATGAGACTATTAGCATGTTTTATATCACACTAATTCAAATGCTAATAGATTTGTATGTGTCAATTCTCATTTTAAAACTGTATAATTTATTAATACATTTTTTGCGTAAAGATTTTTGGGTGTCTGTAAGGATTTTTTTGGTCCGGCGTACAGATTTTTGTCCTAGGAGGTTGACAGGTATGAATAGCACTTGGGAAGAAATAGACTAAGAAACACAGAATAATAGCACTAGTGAAATAATAGACCAAGAAACACAGAATAATATCACATTAGTTATTTACATTTTTCATATATATGCTTTAAAAAAATATCCTTAAATGCCCACTGGCATCACATTTTCATATATTAATCAATGCGGTCAACCAGTCAGTGTTAATTTTGAGACACTCCAAGTAAGTTGAAATATTTAAAATCATATTTTATAAGACTTCAATCAATCAGTCAATACCCTTTAGCTCCCCAGGGAGCAAAGGCCTTCAACAAACAGGGAGTCTCCTTTCGGCTTCCCCTGATTTGCTTAATGCGTCTCCTTTCCAGTGGACCTTCTTCTGTCTCGGGCGTCTGAGTTGATTTATATTCCATATTTGACTTATCTATAATGTTTGTTGTAGTTTTTGTGGTTAAAAGTTTTTTACGGGATGGGGTAACTGGGTGGTTATAAGACTTAATATGCTGAAAAGAAGTTGGAGCTTTCCAAAGCAAATTAGTCCATCCTAAATATACTGAAGCACATTAAAAACGCACCACCTGTATAATCCAAGAACAGAGTGTGAAATGTAAATATAAGTGTTTACAAGTTTACATATTTGGAATCTTTATTCATTTTCCTATGAATCCATGCTGGTCATTAATTTGTACATTTGATTGTTATAAAATTCATTGCATTCTGTGCAGGCAAGGGAGAAAACCAAAAATGCAACCAATAAAAAAATTCATTCACACTATCCTCAGTATCTGGTATGTCCACCGTGTGCTTGCAAACAAGCTTGGCAGCGGCTCCGCATGGAACGCACAAGTCTCTGAAGGAAATTCCGGGGAATCAAGTCCCATTCACATGTAAGAGCAGCTTCGAGCTGTTGCAGATTAGCTGGAGAACCTTGCCTGTAGACTCTGCGTCCAAGCTCGTCCCACAGATGTTCTATAGGGGACATGTCTGGTGATAGGGCAGGCCAATCAATCGTCACTATGTTCTGCTGCTGTAGATATTGCTGCGTAATGCATGCGGTGTGCGCACGTGCGTTATCCTGCTGGAGAAGCTGCAAGTCTGGATAATTTGTGAACGCAGGAGCAACCAATGCATCCAGAACCTCATCTCGATATGTCACAGCATTAACATTTCCACGGAAGATGTGAAGAGGCAAGCGATGGTGAAAACTGAATCCTCCCTAAATGTGAATACTGCCACCTCCAAATCGGTTGTGCTGACGAACACAGCAATCTGCAAAGCGCTCTCCACACCGTCGCCAAATCCGCATACGTCCATCAGCAAAGGATATGTTGAATCTGCTCTCGTCTGTGAATAGGACTGCATTCCACTGCAGTCTAGTCCATCTGACATGTTGCTCTGCCCATTGCAGGCGCTGCTGACGATGTCTGTGAGTCAAGTTTGGCCCAACATAAGGTTATCTTGCAGTAAGGCCTGTATCTCGTCGTATGACTGTCATTCGAGAGACTTGCCCACGTCTACCCACTATTGCTCTTGCTGTTTGACTTGCCGGGAGAGAACGATTCCTTAGGTGACTCAGCACAATATGACAATCTTGCGCAGGGGTAGTAACTCATGGTTAGCCACTCCGAAGTCTATCCCGGGCACTGCCAGTGGTTCTGTAACGTTCATTGAGACGTACAATAATGCTGTGGTGGCAATTCATCCTTCTGGCAATGGCCCGCGAGCTCATTCCGGTCTCCAACTTATCAATGGCTCGTTGGCGGTCGTTTTCAGATAGTTGTGGCATTTCAAGCACATGTACTGGGTGTTTTGTCTCAACGGCCTTTTTATACCGAGTATACTGCCGCAAAGCGTACACATATTCAGGGTCATAGCTGTTGGGAATCGTGTTGCACGTGTAACTTTTATTGTTTTCATGTAGTCTGTACACAAACCCGTGGGTTGAATCATGCACTTTCCATTCCAGCAGCCATTCGCTCTCTACCTCATGACAAACACGGGGAAAATCCATTCCCAAACTTTTTTTTCCATCTTCTCGGCATCAGTATATATAATAGTGGTGCGTTTTTAATGTGCTTCAGTATACTTTTATTTAACTGTTTAGACCATCCCAGTTTGTATTACAATAAGGACATGGCACGTTACATACAATTTGAACATGGCTTGTTATATTTGTTAAAATTTAAATGAAAATTTTGTATATGGGCTGGATAGATAAACACCAGGTTGATTTAATTAGAAGTAATTTTACAAAACAAAAAACAACTGATAATTCTTGGTGTAAACTACATCATCATTTCCCTATTTGTTCCCTATGGAGCATTGGAGCTTTCACTGTAGCTGGTCCTCCCCGCACCAAGCATTCACATACTCTTGCAGTAGTGGTTTCTGAAGCAGTTTGTATTACATGTTGATGTTGCCAGCCTCATGCGTGCGCCTCACTTATAAAACCGCGTATTATGTGCCAAAATGCCATACTGAAGTGATTTTTCCCCACCCAATACAGCACTGTATCAACCTTGTAAATTGTTTAAATCATGAAAGTGACGTCTGGTAACAGAAAGCTTTAAAAAAAATAATTTAAAATGATAATGGAGCCAGTTTTATAAGTGAACAAGACACTAGAATTGATGAACATTTTGGGATCACCCTTTGGCAGCCAGGGTCACAAGCAGGAAACAAATAAGAGAAATATAGGTAGGTTATAAGAAAATGACAAGGACACAGCAAACTTGTGAAAAAGTAATTAACAAAAAAATATACTAAGCAAGAAAGATGCAAAGTAACTAACTACAACAACTAACTAACTGCTGTAAAGAATGTGAAATGAAATAAAGGAAAAGTGCATAGCCTGATGTGAAAGTGTTCAGTGATGAACCACTACCACTTGTAAATATTTGCTGTATTCCAGGAAAAATGTGAAACGATTGGTGAAACGTGGGGCTAATTCAGATGAACAGAGAGAAGAGAGGCTTGCATTCATGAATGGAGCGATGGAGTGGGACAGCAAGTTGACAGAGGAACATTCCAGATTTTCTGAAGTAAGTAACTTCTTTCTTAGTCTAATATTTGTATACTGATATTTGAAAAATAGCAGATCACGTGCCAGCTCCGCACTAAAGGTTACCCGTTACTGATCTTCAGTTTCTGTCTGTTGCTTTTATGTAGATTTTTACCAAATACTTCCCATTCATCTTTTGATCTTTTTCTTTCCATTTATTTCACTGTTGCTGTATTGGAGGGAAACTATAATGGAAGGACAAGATAAAGACAAATGTGTTAGAGGAAGACAGTACCATAAGTGGGAAGATAACATCACAAGATGAATGGAAAGCATCTGTCAAGTGTACCGTCAATGCAAGAGACATTGGATGTTGGAGATCAGTTCCAGCTGAGCTTCTATGCAAGGATAGCAGTTTATCTGATCTGGAAAAGTGCCTGTGACATGTAATTGTCACTAGTATACTCCTTATCTAGTAGTTAGCAACTATCTTTGGCTCCAGTAAGTTAGAAAAAATTTGTAGATTGTAAAGAAGAAACAACAATTCATAAACATTCTTTCTTGGACAATGTAAACAGCGATGTGAAAATCATATGTGTATAGTTCACATATATGTTATTTCAGTCCCCCTTTTTTCTTCTTTTATCTTCTCTTACCTCCTCTAGTTTCAAGGGGTCTCAGAGGAGGTAAACGAAGAATAGGAGTACTGTTCTCTGAGGCATTCAGAGGCACTGTTTTCCTTTTTTTTTTTAGGTTCTCTGCATAAGCATGTATTCTACTGCATATTAAAGATTGACATAATCACACACCACCTACATACCCTTCTATCTACTCATGCACACATACATACATACACGAGACATATCTAATGGGATTGTGTCATTCTGGAGATGGTGAGTAGAGCCAAAAGCACATTATACCATTGAATGTCCCTTGAATCCCACATATGGGATTCAGAGCATCCAGGTCACACACAAAATGATGCATACTACCAGCTCACATACCTGTCAACCTGTACGAATTTTTCGTACAATGTACGTATTTTTGATACTTTTAGCAGTGTACGGCCGTACAGACATGTTGTACGGATTTTTCCTCCCTCCAAAATAATTTTTTTTAAAATCGAAATTTTTTTTTTTTAAATTCTAAAAATATTTTCCAACCCAAGTTTTTTTAAAATTTGAAATCAGAAAATATTTTCTAGCCCAGGTTTTTTAAAAACCAATTTTATATTCCGGGAATCTCGGCGTCTGTTTTTAAACTGAAGTCTCTCGCACCAACCAATCAAATCCTTTTATACCCAACAATTCGGCAAAAACTTTGAATTTGGTCTCAAACACTTTCGGCTTTCAGCGTGACAAGATGTATTTTTAAAGTTACCTGTTATCAGCCACGCTTGCCAAGACACTTCGATGCAAATTAGTTTAAAAAAAGCTAAGTACCTATAACTTGGTTAAATATTGCTGTTGTTTTGCTTTGTTGCAATTTAATCGCTGTCTAAATCTTTCCAGTTATATCTTGCCCTCAAGTATATTTCCGATAAATTAATGTCATAATATTCTGTGTAGGCCCTGCATAACTAAAAAAAAAAAGTTTGTTTGCGTTGAGTAGGCCTACTTTATTCCGGCAATCGAGATTCACTGCTTTATTTTTCATAAAGTGGCGATCTATTACACTAGTCAACAACCAAAATGTACCAGAAATGAAAATAGCTGATCTTAACTAATTTTGGTGTGCTGAAAACGAAAATGACATTAAAAAATGTTGATTGGCTCTAGTTTTCAAGATATATGCTACTAGTTTATTTAATTACGGTCAATTTATATATATGACGCAACTGTTGTGGGCGATTGCATAATTTTTTCTAATGACCAATAAAAATGTAACTAGAAGTTGATGATGCAATCCTACCTATGATTACATCACCTTTGTGTATAAATATCTTATCTCTGATAAAATTTTGCCATTAGTTAGTGCATTTGTCATTATCAAAAGTATCGTAGTTAGAAATGCTTAGGACATGTGTGAACAGTGCTAATAATTTATGTTATATATGTGGTGAGGTGAAATTTGTATCACAAAAACGAAATATAACTAAAATGATTAAGAAGGCGTACAGTTTTTATTTTGGCTGCAGAATAGGAGATCAAGATAAGAGCTGGGCGCCACACATATGCTGCAATAAATGTGCAGCACATCTTAAACTGTGATTGACTGGCAAAAGGCAAGCTATGCCTTTTGCAGTCCCAATGATTTGGAGAAAGCCCACTGATCATCTCAACAACTGTTACTTTTGCATGGTCCCTCCAATTGGGAAAGGCATATCAAAGAAGAAAAAATGGACTCTGGAATATCTAAACATCCCCTCTGCAATACGCCCGGTACCACATGGCGATGACCTACCAGTTCCCAAAGTGCCAGAATCATTTTCAGCTGCTTCCACTGATGAAGAAGAGAACATTGGTGGTCCTGAACCATCAACCTCAAGCGACCCAGATTTTGAGCAAACTACATCCACTTGTTGAATAATGGTAATGTGTTACCGTCAATTCCAGTTGGTCACGCAGTTCATATGAAAGAAACTTATGAAAACATTAAGCAGCTTTTGAAGTGTATAAACTACGATCATCATCATTGGTCACTTTGCGGTGACTTAAAAATGGTCGCTCTTTTGCTTGGACTACAGGGTGGACACACCAAGTACTGTTGCTTTCTCTGTGAGTGGGATAGCCGTGCACGAAGTGACCATTACATCAGAAGACATTGGCCAATCAGGCAGTCATTGCAGCCTGGCAGTAAGAACGTTGAGAACCCTGCACTTG
This sequence comes from Oreohelix idahoensis, assembly GCA_024509875.1. Lineage (NCBI taxonomy): Eukaryota > Metazoa > Mollusca > Gastropoda > Stylommatophora > Oreohelicidae > Oreohelix > Oreohelix idahoensis. Next base: position 112,320 of record JAMPIV010002758.1, on the reverse strand, counting down.
TCGACACCAGCAAGATTTTGTTGCCACCCTTGCACATTAAGCTGGGTCTCATGAAAAACTTTGTCAAGGCAATGGAGAAAACAGATGAGGCTTTCAAATACCTCATCAGAAAATTTCCAAGACTGAGTGAAGCTAAAATAAGAGAGGGAGTATTTGTTGGTCCGCAAATTCGAAAACTTCTTCATGATGACGAGTTTCTTTGCGTGTTGCATGGCAAGGAAAAAGCAGCATGGCTAGCATTTAGGTCAGTGGTGGACAATTTTCTTGGAAACAACAGATCTGATAATTACAATACATTTGCAGAAAATCTCCTTCTGAAGTATAAGAGTCTTGGCTGCAACATGTCTTTGAAAATTCATTTTCTGGATTCTCATCTGGATTTCTTTACGTCAAACTGTGGAACGGTCAGTGATGAGCATGGTGAACGATTTCACCAGGACATTGCTGCTATGGAGACAAGGTATCAAGGCAATTGGAGCCCTTCAATGCTTGCTGGTTACTGTTGGACTGTGACAAGAGACACCTCATCGATTGACTACAAGAAGCAAGCAAAGAGAGCTCGAACAGCGACTGAATAATGACGGAATGGGTTCAAATGTGCCTTTTTAAAACATGATATGTGAACTTTAAATAATGTTTTTATTTTTTCTATCATTTTATGTTGAAATATCAATTAATTGAGCATGTAACCACAATTTTTATAATGCTAAAGTAGAAAGACTAGCTGTTCACCTCAGAGAATTAAACAAGCATACATTATTTGTATTACTGTAATGTAAATTCTTCATTTAAAAAAAAAACCAGAGCCAATTGGTGAATTTCATTATGATATTTGAAATCAGCATGTCAAAATCAATAAGAAATGGTATATTTAATTTCTGGTACAAAAAACTTTTGAAAATTTGTTGACTAGTGTTATCACTGGTCTAGGCTATCAATTTTTAAATAATAATTTTGTAAATTTTTGGTAGTACATTTTTTCTTCATAGATTAATATTCTGTTCACAATTTAGCTAATTTTTTTTATTTTTTGCTGTTGCTTTGCTTTGCTTCGTTGTATTTTATTTTTGTCGTTCTCTTAATCTTTCCAGTTATATTTTGACCATTTCAATATTTTCAATAAATTAATATAAAATTTTGTGTAGGCCCTACAAAAGTAGAAAAATAAAGTTTATTTGCATTGAGTAGGCCTACCTACTTTATTTCAGCGATAGAGATTCGCTGCTTTATTTTTTAATAAAGTGGCAATCTATTATCACTGGTCTAGGCTACCAACTCTTAAATAATTTTGTAAATTTTTGGTGCTAAGTTTTTCTTCCTAGATTTGATATTCTGTTCATAATTTGTTAAATTTTTTTTGCTGTTTGCTTTGCTTTGTTGTATGTTTAATTTTTGTCTTTCTCTTAATCTTTCCAGTTATATTTTGATAATTTAAATATTTTCAATAAATTAATGTCACAATATTCTGTGTCGGCCCTATAGAACTAGAAAAAAAGTTTGTTTGCATAAACTTCGCTGCTTTATTTTTCAATAAAAAAGTCCACACAGACTGCAGGAGGTCTATGAATGCAGACACACTCACTTCTTTTTTACAGTGTAAGATTAACATTGATTCATGCTGTGCAGACTTTAAGCCCACAAATGCAATTCTGCAAAGTTCTAAAAGTGCATGTGTTGATTATAATACAAAACACTGTGCACCAAGTTTTTTATATGTAAAGAACAGCATGAGACTATTAGCATGTTTTATACCACACTAATTCAAATGCTAATAGATTTGTATATGTCATTTCTCGTTTTAAAACTATATTGTGTATAATTTATTAATATATTTTTTGCGTAAGGATTTTTGGGTGTTTGTAAGGATTTTTTTGGTCCGGCATACAGAATTTTGTCTCAGGAGGTTGACAGGTATGAGCTCAACAGAAGAGAACAAGTGGTAATCTTCAGACTCCGCACTGGAGTATTATATATATATATATATATATCTCTATATAATTGTATGTAAATTTTTTTCTCTCTCAGAATTATCTACAAGATTCAGTGTACTGCGACATACAGCAAGCATATTCCACAACTTCACACCAAATGGTATCAGTGCAAAAGAAAATGGCAGATGTTCGATCCCAACCAATGAGTGATGTTGCTAGAGCACGCTATTATCAGTATACCAGTGATCTCTAATGCTGCTTTGTTTGACAAATCTGGAAGTTTTGAGAATGACAAGTGAAAAAAAAAAAAAAAAAAACCCACCACTGTATCAAAAAAAGATTGAAGTATTTTATTGTACTCACTTCCTAGTTTTTAAATTTCTTCACTCCTGTCTTATTAATTTATATGAAAAAAAATGTCAAAATAAAGAAGATTAGCTGCCCTTTTATTACAAAATAATGCTGTCACGTTAACTTTAGAACTTGGTGTCAGATCTGGTCAGCTCAACGCACGTTTTCATAGCAGGCAGCAATTTTTGCAGTCTTTTTAGTGGCCATTAAAAATTTTATTATGTTTTTGGAATAAACATTAAAAAAAAACAACTGGTTTTTCAAATGTCAGTTAATGCCCCATGTCTTAACTTTTATTTCATGTATATCCCAACAGATACAAGTGAGGGTGTAAACAACTAAAAATGGGGAGTAACTTTTCAGTCTCATTAACAAGGCTGTATTTTAAACTTCTTCACAGGTCATAATATTTGAACACAGCATTTATGACCTGTGTATTTTGACATTTACATACCAGGCTGCGATAAACTGTTCCATCTTAAAAGTACAATTTCACTGCTACTTGAATAATCACTCACGCCTCACCCCCAAATAATTTTTCTTCCATGTTCTGAGCATTTAAGGCTCACAAATATGACACAAACTTATGTAATAAAGCTCATGTGAAAACTTTAAAAAAAAATAAACTAAAGATATTTTATATATACAAATTATATTTTATATCAGTGTATTCTTTTATTGTTTTCATTTTTGATTTATTGAGTACTTTTATATCTTCAATCAATCAGTCAATGCACTTTAGCTCACTTAGCAGCATAGGACTTCAACAAACACATGCCAAGTCCTGTCACATGCTATCAGCTCAAGTTCTTTTCACATCTTTCCAACAATTTTCACATCTATCTCCAGTTCTCTTCTCCGTCTGTTTTCATTGTCCGCCTGTGCCTCTCTTTCCCTTGGGGTTTCAAGAGCAAGGACTGCCTTGTAATGCAATCAACAGGCTTCGTAAGTGCGTGTCCTATCCATCACCATCGTCTTCTCACCTCTAGTTCCACTGGCACTTGTCTGGTTCTTGTTATCAGTTTCACATTGGTGACCTTGTCGTACCATTTCAATCCTTTTATTCTATGCAAGTACTGATTATTGACAGTCTGTAGATTTTTTGGTAGTTATTCTCCAGCACTTGTATTTACTACAGTTTTATTCACCTCATTATTTTCCTTCACTTCTTTCCTTTAGTCATTATCATTACTTTTAGATCCCAACAGAGCAAAGACCTTCAATGATGTCATACAAAGAAAGCTCTTATAACTTGCATACAAAGAAAGCTCTTATAACTTACACACAAAGAAAGCTCTTATAACTTACACCATCTGTTCACGTTTTTTCCATTTCTTCTTTATCCTTTTAAGTTTGTCTCCAGCTTCCCTTGTTCATGTGTTTTTAGGTCTTCCTGTATTTCTTTTAAGCTAGAAATTCCACAAGGACCCCCTTGCAATTCTGTCAGCAGCTTTTCTTCAGTGTATGTCCTTTTCACGCCAACATCTTTTCTTCACCTCTTGTTTCACTGGTCTGGCCCTAGCTATCAGTTCGACAGTGGTGGTCCTGTCACATTATTTTGAATCTTTCTATTCTGCACAAGCACTTATTTATGAAAGCCTTAACTTCTTGTTCATTTTGTTGTTGTTCTTTATGTGCCAGAGCAAAAAGATTTAGAACAGCTTTGACATCAGAGTTGAAAATGTTTATTTCTGCGTTCGATTCCTTTTGCTTTCCATGTATTTTCTAATGCAGTGAAAGCCCCTCTAGCCTTTTGTATTCTAATCTTGATGCCTAGATATGAGTCCACATCTTGTAGTAGTGTTTCTTCAAGTGCAGTCTGGCTATTATTTGTCACATTTATTCTCATAATCATTCTTTTCTCCATGGATGTTCACACCCAGGTGCTGTGCCTTTTCATCCATTATTCTCAATTTGTTTTGTGTCTGATTTTGGTTATAGGATAGAAAAACATCTGCAGAATCTAGATAACAGACTGTTCAAATATTTCATGAGTTCTGGTTCTATGCCACCCTAATGTGATCATACTCGAATTATTGTCTGATTTACTTAATGGATGTTTTGGATTTTTATTTTTCATTACTTTCTTGTTTGTTTAAAAAAAAAAAACATACTTAATTTTGATTATGATTGGAAACTGTAAATGTATGCTGTTATATTGCCTTTATAATAATGTTGCATACCTTTAAATTAATGCTTAAAGTAACATATGGGAATAAAAGAATATAGTATGCAAGATAAGTGATAGTGGAGTTCGCGCCCAATTTTTAACCCTTTGAAAATAAAGTTTGTTCGTTCAGTACAAAATAGAATACTTTTCTGTATATAAAATTAGCTTTATTCAATTAGTTAAAGTACAGCACTCTTAAGGATATTATGAACTTCAAGTGAAAATAGCACAACTGCATAAATACCTGTGCCACGCGGATTATGGAAGTTGAGAATCGGCTGTGAAACTTTCCTAGGAGCATTTTTATTTTGTCATTTTCAGTTTAGATTGGTTGAAAGAATGTCATGTAACTAAAATAAGGCTTTGGGTTGGATTGGTCAAATAAATTCCTACAGAAACCGTCAGTGCAGGATTACATTAATGATTTGGTGCAGTAAAGGGGACCAGCAGCAATTGTAGGCCTATGCTCAATGATGATTAGACTGTTTCATGTGTTTTATGACAATGATGATTAGACTGTTTCATGTTTTATGACAATTATTAGACTATTTCATGTGTTTTATGACAATGATGATTAGACTGTTTCATGTGTTTTATGACAATTATGATCAGATTAGACTGTTTCATGTGTTGTATGACAATGTACCTTTGTAAAATAAAATGTGATTTTGAATTTCAATGTTGGTCTACAATACTTTGAAATGTGTGTTCTTGGTTAACATGAAGGCCCACCTTGAATTCCTCCATCCTTTATGACTGAGAGGGTTCCAAGTCTGCAGCTGTCAGGGCAAGGGAGAATGCCTCATAGTTTCTGAGGCCTACAGCAAGTGTCTCTTCTTGATAAATGCTGGTGCGATATCAGCGTCAAGCACTGACCATCTCTGCTTTAAAAAAAATGTCTTTATAATAGTCTGTGGGCTAGAAGCATTTATGTTTACAGATAGCAGTGTGCTGTGTTCAAGACAATATTGGAAAACTCATTTTGGATATCGTTAGGGTAAATATTTCATGTCAAGACCGGCAGAAAAGACACCCAGATATAAATGAACTAACAAGACTAGCCCTATATAGCCACTAGAATTTACTGAAGAACTGATCAGAGACTTAGGAACGTAAGGTGTGTTTGACGATGTTCCTCTTGCTTTGAAGCCACCAGTCTTTTTTGCTGGACAATCCATGTACCTACAGTTTACAAAAGCAAACAAAAATTGTAAGCCATACTTTCCGATTCCAAGATGGAAGAAGGGAAAATAATTTGAATGTAAAGTTTGTTACACGCACCTGCTTTTAGGCAGGTAGGATTGCCTTTCAGAATACCTTAAGTGTTAGTAGAAAGCATAAATGTGTAGCATGTTTATTATGTCACCATCATTACTGTATAAGCATTGCATAGAGGAAGACCAAAGAACACCATGGAGAAGAGAACTGGAGACAGACATGAAGAAGACATAGAAAGGCCTTGAGCTGATGTCACGTGACAGGAAGACTTGGAATAAGTTTGTTAAAGGCTTATGTTCTTTGGGGAGTTGAAAGGTGATAAAATGAAAATCATTACTGTAAACGGATTATGTTGCTGTGAAAATGGTCATGAAACACCACCATATAATTGAAACCGACCGCAAGGTGTTTTCTGTCTGGACATATGCCCTGATATAACCAACTGTGTCTATGTTGCTAAAACGAGGCAAAATTTTGTTTTAAAAAGAAAATGACATAATACTAAAGAGATGTTTATTGATGTGACATAATATCATGAATATAACTGAGATAATGTATTTACTTACACTAACTGTCATGTGTTAAGTAGTAGGTAGTTAACTGGAAATAGATAAACAGGTTTTGCATGGGGAGTTGGTGAATAGCTGGGAAAGGAGAAGTTGGGACGAGTGAAGAAGGTAGAGACCGTAGAGAAGGGAGGAACTTAAGTTTTCAGGAAGAAGATTGGCGCTAACGAGGTTTCGTGAATGCAGAAAGTGATAGCTGCAAGCCAATTCTTTAGATGGAGCAGAAATTCAGAGAATTCCTACGAGTATTCAACTGAACGTAAGTAGGAGTCAAAATCGAGAACTTTTAGACTACTGTAGAAGATAGCGTCCTAACTAGAAGATGACGAACCACGATCAGTAGAGAATGCTGTGACATTGTGCTAGAGTTTTACTTTGTACCCTAAAGTCCGTTGAGAGTGTTAGGGTCACAGGCAGTAGCCAAGGAATTTGTAGATGTCATTTATTCATGAACAGACTTAAGATTTGTCAGTTAAAGCAGGCTGCTACATCTATAACCCACTGTTAAGATCAGGTGCACCCGTGTGTTACCGGGGCCCGAAAGGGGAGCAAAGAATAGTAACACTGTCCCCTGCCAAGCATGTCGTAGAAGGCGACTAAGGAGGGTTGGGCATGGGGCCGGTTACCCCATCCTGTAAAAAAAATTTAAACCACAAAAAACTTCAACAAATATGGACAAGTCAAATAAAGAAAATAAAACACAGCCATCCAAGACAGGGGAAGGTCCTCTCGCGGGGAGGCGTATGATGCAACACAGAGAAAGCCGAAAGGAGTCTGTGTTGCTGACTAACCTTCTTTCTTCTAGGAGAACTTCCAGATTTGGCACCTGGAATGTTCGGACATTGAACGAACAAGGGAAAGTGGCACGAGTAGCAGCAGAAATGAGGGAATACAAAATCGAGGTTCTGGGAATGTGTGAAACAAAGTGGAAGGGGGTAGACAGGAAGAAACTCATCACAGGTGAATTGGTGCTGTCCTCAGGACACGAAGACGAAAGTTCACACCACAGTGAAGGGGTAGCTCTTATGTTATCTAAAGAAGCACAGAAAGCACTCACTGAATGGGAAGCTGTGGGACCCAGAATAATAACAGCTATTTTCAAAACAGCTAAAAAGAAGAGACATCACAATTTTGATGGGTGACATGAATGCAAAGATAGGTACAGTCAATACCGGATTTGAAGAAGTCATGGGAAAACATGGGCTAGGAGTAATGAATGAAAATGGAGAACTATTCGCAAACTTCTGTGCTTCAAATCAACTGGCTATAGGAGGAAGCATGTTTCCACATAAGAGAATACACAAGGCAACATGGATATCACCAGACCATAGAACAGAAAATCAGATCGATCATATATGCATAAAGAAGAAGTTTAGATCATCATTGCAGGATGTAAAGGTATATAGAGGAGCAGATGTGGCATCAGATCACCATCTTCTGATAGCCAAAGTAAAAATGAAACTCAAGAGATATGCAACAATGCAAAATTATAGACAACAGTTTAATGTAGGACAGCTAAGAAATCAAGAAACAAGAGACAAATTTGCGGTCACAGTATCCAACAAATTCCAAGTGCTCCAACAGTTGGAAGATGTAGAGAATACAGAAGACTATTGGCAGCAGGTCAAAACGGTATGGAAGGAGACATGTGAAGAAATACTGGGGAAAAGGGAAAGACAACAAAAAGCATGGATAACAACAGAAACCATCAATAAGATAAAAGATAGAAAAAACAAGAAAGCAGAGTTAAACACAAGCAAAACCAGAAGTTCCAAAGCCAAGGCTCAAGAAGTGTACACAGAAGCAAACAAAGAAGTAAAAAGAAGTATCAAAAGAGACAAGAGGAAGTATATTGAGGAGTTGGCAAGAGAGGCAGAAGATGCTGCAGCCAAAGGAAATATGAGAGAACTGTATAGCAGCACAAAGAAGCTAACAGGGAAATACAAGCAAACAAGTTGCCTCATAAAAGATAAGAATGGGAAACTGCTCAGCAATATACAAGAGCAAATGAAGAGGTGGACAGAATATTTTGGGGACCTTCTCAATAGACCAGCTCCACAAAACCCGCCGGACATCCAGCCAGCAGAAGAAGAGCTACAAATTAACGGTGAAAGACCAACGAAGGAAGAAATAAAGAAAGCCATAAAGCTTCTAAGAGATGGAAAAGCGTCTGGACCTGATGGCATTCCAGCAGAAGCCATCAAAGCAGATATCGACACGGCTACAGAGATGTTATATAAATTACTTGGTAGTGTCTGGGAAAAAGAAGAGATACCAGCAGAATGGAAGGAAGGATATCTGGTTAAGTTGCCTAAGAAGGGAAATCTACAAGAGTGCACAAATTATAGAGGAATAATGTTACTATCAGTGCCAGGAAAGGTATTGAACAGGATTATCCTTGAGAGATTAAAGGAGTCCATAGACAAGAAATTGAGAGATGAACAAGCAGGTTTTCGACAAAACAGATCATGTACACACCAGATAGCCACTTTGAGAATAATAGTTGAACAAAGTCTGGAATGGAATTCACCACTATACATCGGATTTGTGGACTACGAAAAAGCATTTGACAGTGTGGACAGAGAATCACTTTGGAAATTGATGAGGCATTATGGAGTTCCCCTGAAGATCATTAATTTAATAAAGAAAACCTATGAAGACATGACGTGCAGAGTTCTTCATGAAGGACAGCTTACAGAACCATTTGGGATCAGAACAGGAGTGCGACAGGGATGCCTCTTGTCTCCATTTCTTTTCTTGCTGGCAATAGATTGGGTTATGAGATCATCGACAACACACAACAGAAATGGAATCCAGTGGACTCTGACTAAGCAGTTGGATGATCTGGATTTTGCTGATGATTTGGCTCTCCTGTCCCATAACCGTAATCAGATGCAGGACAAATTGGAAACACTCGATGAGATGTCACAGCAATTGGGTCTGAAAATACACAGGGAAAAGACAAAAATAATGCGAATAAATGCAGGTAATGATAACAGGGTTGAACTTGAAGAAACACCAATACAAGATGTAGAATCATACACATATCTTGGCAGTAATATAGATAAAGTTGGAGGGACAGACAGCGATATCAAAATAAGAATACAAAAGGCAAGAGGAGCTTTCATTGCATTGGGAAATATATGGAGATCAAGAGAAATAGGATCCAACATGAAAATAAGAATCTTCAACTCAAATGTGAAGTCAGTCCTATTGTATGGCTCAGAGACATGGAGAACAACAAAGACAACAACCAAAAAGCTACAGACTTTCATAAATGGGTGCTTGCGTAGAATAGAGGGATTAAAATGGTATGACAAGGTTACCAATGTGGAACTGATGACAAGAACTGGACAAGTGCCAGTGGAACAAGAGATGAGAAGAAGACGATGGCGATGGATAGGACACACACTGAGGAAGCCTGTTGATAGCATTACAAGGCAGTCCTTGTTCTGGAACCCCCAGGGCAAGAGAGGCAGAGGAAGACCAAGAAGTACATGGAGAAGAGAGTTGGAAACAGAGGTGAAAATGATGAGGAGAACATGGAAAGAACTTGAGATGATGGCACGTGACAGGAGGACTTGGCATGTGTTTGTTGAAGGCCTATGCTCCTTTGGGAGTGGAGGGTTATGAAGATGAAGAAGATCAGGTGGCAAGCGACCCAAATAAACATTTTATCGTCATAAAATCTGAGTTTTGTGCTAGTGCTAACAGCTTTCATGTTGATGTCGTTTTACATGACAAGAAGAATGATCTTGACATGATGAGTCAAAGCAATATCACCATCATTTACCAGTAGCCTTTGCTCGAAAACCAGGAGTTGGGCAAGTACATCCCACACTTGATACCCTGCCCTTCAAAGCCGGCATCTCGAGCGATAGCTCGTTACACAAAGTTGCCTAAATTGGGTAAACATTGTAGTAAAGATCCAGTGTTTGTCAGTGCCATCTTATCAACCCCAAGAGCATCAACAACCTGGCATCTCCTCCCTGCCACAAATATCATAAAAGTAGTTATATAATTTAAAATATATCATAAAACTACAAACAAATTTGACTTTGGTTAATTATTCTGATCATACTTTTCCCCCCTTCTAGGTGATTTGTCATGTTTAGTTATTACAAATTTTTTCTGTTGATTCTCCTTCAAAATGTACTAACATCAATATATATCAAGAAAAAGTTCTTGTGGCATCTAAATAGGGTACTTTTCAGATTAAATTGTAACAAGGCACATTGCAAGTCGTCATTGTATCAGAAAATGATACACAATATCACGTCTGAAAACAGTTAAGCTTTTTGATCATATTATAACACATCTAGGTAACTTTTGATGCCAGGATGTCCAAAATATGCATAAAAACTGATTTTACACAAATGAAATTAGAACTTTTTATTTATAGAAGGAAATTAAGGCAAAAGATCAACATTCCCCACTCTCAGAATGGACAGGATGAATGAAAAAAAGAAACAATATGTAACATGTTCAAAGTGTTTATTTCATAATTACTTGGAAACGGGAATACAAATGTCAATTACAAACATTTTTTCCTCTTATATGAAGCCTGTTAAAAAAACTGAGTGGTGAAGATCAAAAAAAAAAAAAAAAAAAAACACAATCATAATAAAACATTTTTCGTGTCATACACATTCAGCAACATCTTGAAAAATAAACATTTCAGAAAACGCTTAAAACAAAAATATTACAGAGAAAAAAGTAGCAACGATCTATATTGTCTTGATTTGATGCTGCTGAAATGCGAATTAAAGGCTTCTTAACAAACAAAACACTTTTCACTCGCAATATTTTAAACAAACATTTTACAGCACAGTTCTCCCATTCGTGGCATTTTAGTGTATAAAACATACATCTTTCAGCAAATAGTCAGATTTTCTTCAGACAAAACAGTACATAAAACATACAACCTGGCAATGTGCTTTACTGAAAAAAATAAAACATACATGTCACTTATACATCACACTTTCTAATTATTTAACATCAACAGTTTTACAACATATATTAACACTTTCCACTTGCAGAGCAGTAATATACAGCACATCATTTACACATCACAAATCTTCCTTGCATAACTACCATGTCCACATAAACACACACACACAGGCAAGCTGCAATTATCTATCTATGTTTGTTCTGGGCTGCTTCTTTTCGTGTTGCATCTTGCAGCAGTTGTGTGTCACATTCATCAGCTGGCAACTGAACATAGCGCACCACTGACCCTCTGATGAAGCAGGTTTTGACTGACAACTGAAGGGAGAAACAACTTAAATATTAATATCATCTTCCGGCAAACAATGAATTGAAGTAAAAATGTAAATTAATAACACTGTATTTGTCATGTAAGAGCAGGAAACCGTAATGATGGAGCAATATTTATGCTAAATAAAATGACATAATAAGATAGATATAATTATGCAATAAGGTAAAAATTGTAAGTTGTTTGCGAAGATGTGTAAGTTTATAGCTTTAGATGCCACTTTAGAAAATCACTGCATTTCCAGAAGATCCAATGCCTATGACTTTCAATGACCGTCTGATTTTAAGATGGTCTTATTAAACTGGAGTTCTGCTGCAACTTAACACTAGCAATTTACACTGGGACACCCTCACACATGCAAATAACAATTCAAAATGGCAGTGCCCAGGAAAAGATTATGGTTGTTTTTTCTACATCAAAATTTAACACATTAATATTAAAGACCCCTTTTTTTCACTCCTGACACCAACAGCTGCTGTGGCATTGGTGTGAACATATAATCTCTGCATCTATAACATAATTATGCTCTGCTGGAAGCTCAACAGCTGGTTGGAACCTGGAAGCCCACTGGCAGTTTAATACTTTGATAACCAGAATCTATCTTCTTCTTTGATCCCACTGACAAACAACATTTTTCTTTCTTATATAAGAATAAGTGTTCTTAGGTCAGTTTCTTGCGCTGATTTCAAATTTGAAATCCGTTTATCTCTATCACGTCGGGTTCTGAAGATATTTGTGAATAAATATATTTTTGGGAAACCGTTATTTGCTCCGTTTCATTTTTACTATATAACTTTTTAAAAATTAATAAAATGCAAAATAATTCTACTTTTTATACTGCTAAAAGATGCATGACATATGTTACGTTATATTTCAAATAGTTACTGTATTTTTAAATAATTCTGAGTGAAATATGGCTTCTAGAAGTTGTAGAAATTCGGCTGATCTGTTCTGTTACGTGTGCGGATATTTTACCGATCGTGTTCACCAGAAAAACTTTACACCATTGCTAAAGAAAGCATATGAACTTTATTTCAATTCGAAAGTTGATGATGCAAATAAATCTTGGAAGCCAAATGCAGTTTGTTCGACTTGGGTAAATACATTGGCAGGTTGGTTACGAAAATCGCCGAAGCATAAGTCGATGCCTTTTGGAGTGCCAGTAATATGGCGTGAACCGACAAATCACGCTACTGATTGTTACTTCTGCTTGACAAATATCTATGGTTTCACTTTTAAAACTAGAAAGTCTGTGGTTTATCCAAATATTGAATCGGTTTCGAAACCAGTACCTCATGATCCAATCACGTGCCCGATCCCAGTTCCACCAGAACCATATCCGTTGGACGTGAATGAACCATCAGAAAGTGATAGTTTACCTGCTTTAGAAACTAATTCTGACTCGGATTATATACCGGTGAATGATGGTGTTCACTTAATTAACCATTCAGAACTTTCAGATCTAATACGTGATCTTGCTCCCACCAAAGGACAAGCGGAATTACTCGGTTCGCGACTCAAAGAATGGAATCTTTTAGCACCCAATACTCCGATATCTAAATTTCGTCATAGACACAGAGAACTTGTTCAATACTTTGAGATGGATGATGACATTTGCTATTGCAAAGATGTAAAAGGTCTAAGGGTGCACCTCGGTCATGAGCACATAGTCAACGAATGGCGACTTTTCATCGACTCTTCCAAGACTAGTCTAAAAGCCGTGTTATTGCATAATGGAAATTTATTTTCATCAATTCCAGTCGCCTACTCTGTTCATATGAAAGAAACTTATGACAATATGGCTATACTTTTGGCAAAAATAAAGTACAATGACTACCAATGGCGGATTTGTGGAGACCTAAAGGTCATTGCAATTCTCACGGGCATGCAGACTGGGTATACTAAATTTTGTTGCTTCCTATGTGAATGGGACAGCCGCAACAGACAGGAACATTATGCAAGAAAGGTGTGGCCTATCAGGGATCGTATGCAGCTCGGGAATAAAAATGTAATACCCGAGCCATTAGTTAACAAAGACAGCATCATTTTACCACCGTTACATATAAAGTTGGGGCTCATGAAGAATTTCGTAATAGCGTTAGATAAAACGAGCAAAGCTTTCACTTATCTTCGAGAAAAGTTTCTGCAAATTAGCGATGCAAAGATAAAGGAAGGTATCTTTGTAGGACCTCAGATTAGGAAAGTTATTGCAGACAAACAATTCGAGAACTTGTTACATGGTAGTGAACTTCGCGCATGGATGGCATTCAAATCGATCGACGATAACTTTCTGGGAAATCACAAATCTGTCGACTGTGCATATTGTTAAGCAGTGCATAGATGCATACAGAATTATAAGGGCTGTAACATGTCCCTCAAAATCCATTTGCTCGATTATCATCTTGACTTTTTCCCTGACAACCTTGGCGAAGTCAGCGATGAACATCGAGAACGATTCTATCAAGATATCGCCGTAATGGAGTCACGTTATCAAGGACGGTGGAGTGTGACCATGCTTGCCGATTATTGTTGGATGCTTCATCGCGATGTACCACATGCCATTCACCGACGAAAGTCAACTGCAAAGAAATTCAAGCCTACATAACTGTTATACTTCTTGTACAAATGATGTTGTAATACTGTATGCGTTGTAAAAAACTTCAATTGCGTATTTCTAGAGATCCCGACCTGATAGAGAAAAATGGTTTGCAGATTTAAAAACAGCGCATTAAAATTGACCAGAAAAACATAGAAATGTTAGAGAAAGAAAAAAAAATTTTTTTTTTGTTAGCCAGTGTCCTTAGCCGCCAACTGTCAAAGTAGTCAGTGGGTAATATGCCTGGCAGCATTTTGTAGGGCAAAATCTATTCAATATAATATTTCCTTAGTGACCAGAAATTTTTTTTTTTTATGTGCTCAAAACAGCATGGTTTAATTTAAAATATAAAAATCTTCATCTGTTAATTTAATCATTTAAGATTTCAAAAGTTTATAAATAATAAGTTAAGAAAGGTAGTCCCATAGTTTCAAGGGAGTGAAGTGTTAGTTGGGTGGACTGGAACGTGAGGCGACCAGGTTGCGATCCTGGATCCCTGTAACTGTGCAGTGAGGAGGAAAGTGCTCGAAATGCTTAGCCAATTTGACGCTCTATAAATAAGTGGAAAACAGTTATACAAAAATTATGTGATGTGCAAATTACATCACACTATCTGGCAGCCATCTTGGATTAAAAAAAAAAAAAAATCCTTGTTAGGGGAATATCTAGTTGTCATTTATTTATTTTTGATGACTTCCAATTTGATGAAAAGGCTGAGAACTGGCAAAATGAAGTTTCGACAGTAGAAACTAATAAGTTAATTAAACTAATAAGTTAATTTCTTGCCTCTACTCGAGTGCAGGGAATGATGAAATGGCAACAGCAGAACTGCTTGTGTTGTCTTATCTATTCAGCAGCTTTATTACCCATGAAGATTTTGAAACTAAATTTGTGGCATCAATATTTTTTAAAATCCAGAACATAACTGGTCAAACTAGACGAGCCACACTGCTGGATTATGGATTTTGAGATTAAATAATTCCTGTCACAGCCAATCGTCTACAGGCATATGCTGATTTAAATCACCTGGGGACCTCAGTCTAACAAATTAAAAAAGCACCACTTTCACTATTACTGTCAACCTGATCGGTCTGCCTATTGACCAAAAGTAATCAGTCTTCATTATTGCCTCTCCAGACATGAAAGCCACCTCAGAACCACTGTCATGCTTTGCCCAAAAAACCAAACACTACAAAAATTACAATTAAAAAAAAAGAAAATTTACATTCTGTTCCAATGCGTAATTCATTCATTATCTTCTAAAGGAACATAGGCCTTCAACAAATGCACAACAAGTCCTCCAATCGCAAAATGCATATTACGAAAATGAAAGTAGATAATGTGATAGTTTCATTTGATTGTCAACCCAGATTCTTTTGCTTGTGATTGTTGTTATGATGACCCTTGTGTATGTTCTCTACTTAATGATGACCGTAATGTCCTTGTCTTATGCTCACAGGCTGTGAATATATGTGTCGTACAATGGTGGCTTATCTTGTTCCTGTGTCTACTAAATGAGCTTACATGAACAGACACTTTAATATCTTGAATAACTTGACGACTCAAATCTGACACCAAACATTCTTTATTGGTTGTCAACAACACATTCACAATGGCTACCTCTGAGCCTGATTATCAATAAATATATATATATGAGACTTCATTGTTAACATCTCTACATCACTGCTGCACTGGTCAGGAGCTATCGTTATTTAACTCTGGATTAACTCAAGTTCTCTGCTGTCTACTTTGGTTCTCTATTTATTAAAGTAAGCTTCGAAGTATTGTCTGGGTAAACTTCCAGTGCTGGTAACTTATTCTTAGCTATAAACTGTTCCTAGTAAATTGTCTACACGTCCGACATTGGACTACAGTTCTAACACTTTTCTTTGTCTATCCACGCTCGTTAAATATGCGAGTGATTACATACCAGGATAAACTGCTGGCGATATATGCTGAACATATCTTGACATGATTAACTATCTCTTGTTGTATTCTTTCATTAGTCTTCTCTTCTCTTCTCTGCACATTGCAGCAGTACCATAACTTGGTATCTGGTCGATGTTGTTAGTCTCACGCTAACCTGTTCTCAGCTGACGACCATTTTAAGAGTGACCTCTGCTCTTCCCTCCTTCACTTATTTCCCGTGCTCCGGTGACGTCAGAGCTAAGTCTTACTACTCATAAATTATTCTTACTTAGTCATATCTCAGTTCTTTCCCTTTCCTATCACATTACCTCCCCTATCCTAAAAAAAGATTTGTCCCTCAGGACAAATTTTTCACTCTCCTTAACTACTACACCTACCTCTACCCTAAACTCAATATGTCTACTTCCTTGACCAGTACTACTATACATAAACACTTAAATCAAATATATATCATCATTCTACTACCTCATCATATTGTAATCATATAATGCTGACCACAAAACATAATCTTTAATTACTACTAACTGTGACCTATTTATACCTTGTACACTTCTTTCATCCACAATTTATTATATCTTTCACACTCCATTTTCACTCTGAACCTCACCATTCCCTACTTTGTTTCTGAGCTCGGCATTGTTTTTACATAAGCTGTCATATCCAAATCTATTTGTCTACCATTGTAAGTCATTCCATCATGACCTACCGAACATCATCCTACCCGTACTCACTTTCTTATTTACTTTTCTCTGTAGTTAACACGCTTTCACACAATATACTGTAACTGCCTGTTACCCTCAATTTATAATATATACAATCGTTTGTGACCCATTTAAACATCATGGTGTCACTGATTCTTTATTCTTGCTATCCCCCCTGACTAAACTTCCACCTATCTTTGGACCTAAAAATACCTTATGTGGTCCCCTAATACGAACTACTTGCGTTTCCGTATGGTCTATCTATTCCTAACTCTTCTTTCTATTTCTCTTATTTCACGTGCCTGTGCACTCATCTGTCCTGCTTTCCGTATTCGTGTATTTCAATCTCTTTCTTCCCTACTCTTTTGTTCCTCATAACATTCTGCCCTTTTTCGTAAACCTTCTCTCACTACATTAGTTCAGTCCAGAACTCACATTCACCTCTTGTCGTCTCACTTATAATTGCTCCGTTATATGTTCGTTATATTTTGGTTACTTGTAGAACCTTTCTCTATATCTCTGCCATTTACACATGGCTTCTCCCAACATACTTATGTGTACCCTCCATGTATCTCTCTGTTATATCTCTATGGTTTCTCAAAACTTCATTGTCTCTGCCATCTCTTCCTCCCTTATCCACTATATTCGTTCCATCTGGAACAGTATCCCTAAATACTCTTGTCTGTCCTCCCCCTATGATTTTTCCAATCTCCAACCTTTTGCCACCGTCACCCTGGCTTCTTAATTACTCCTATTCTCCAAGCTTCTCAATTCTCCCATATTCGCCCTTTTCCTCATGGTTTATCTTCACCATTTTCCTTCCACTCATCTCTTCTGACCTTACCCATGTCTTTTCTTTCTCTACTATTATCGGCAATCTCCCATGGCCTCTACTCTGACCTCTCTACACTCGAGTCTTAATTATTCTCTCTCTACTGCAGTAGTCTATCATTCAGATCTACTCAGCTTCTTAATATGTTCAGTGTAAACTAATTGCATCTAGTTTCCCCACAACTAGACTCCCGCTGCAATTTCTATTTCTCTCCTTCTCCCATTTATCTCCTCTACCTCTTGTTCCCTCATTGGAACTGTACTCTCCAATTTCTCAATTATACACTCTATTCATCTCCAAATATTGCTCCCCATCACTTATTTCTCCATATCTCTATCTTCATTATTCCTACCGTCGTCACCACGGCTTTTCCTATAATTTCGCCCATACTACCATGGCTTCAAATCTACCTCTTACCTCTCTCTTACCCATCTCCTCCTATACTACAGTACCCTATTGGTCAGGTGTACTCAGTTTACCTCATGTGCGGTATAGACCAATCATACTTGTCTCCTTAAGACTAGCAACCGCCGGCATCTTATACCGTATATGTTATGCTATGCCTCTCCTCTCATATCCTCCTGCTACTCTCTACTCACTTATTTCATGAGCAATTTAAGCATCTCCAATGCTAACTGTTGTTTTTCAACTCCTTGTGCCTCCTTTATTTCTCCCTTATTTTGTAATTCGCCGCCCGCCTGACTGGGCTCCTCTACTCTTCTGACTTCCTCAATACTTTGTTTCCTCTCTACCTCTATATGTCTCGTATCTCCAGAATTTCTCTCATCCTCTCTACTCCTTACTTCTTCAACCATTTGCTTCGGTTTCTCTTCTACTGTTTCAACTCTCATTTTCCCTGAGTTTCCCTCAGGTTCTCTACTCTTTAACTCGTCGCTGCCTCGACCTCTACTTGTACCTTCTCTATCCTTATTTCTTGTCTTTGACTCCTCTCTACTACTAGATCGGTATCTTCTTCGATCCTTAGTAGTTTCTCTACTTCTACTACTATTTCTATTAGCTTCTCAGCTCTTGGATCGGTAATCCCTACGATCCGTATCTCTTCTTCTATCATCACTTCTATATCTCAGCCTATCTCGGCTCTTAGATCGGAAATCCCCTCGATCCGTATTTCTCCTAATCTCTTCCTCTCTGCTTCTATTTCTCAGCCTCTCTCGGCTCTTGGATCGGTATTCCCCTCGATCCGTATTTCTTCTCTCTTCGTTTTTCAACTCTTCATATTTTCTATCCACATATTCGCAAAACGCCTCTATATCCTCCTTCTCTCTTCTAATGCTATTTCCTGCCTTATTCTTCTTACTAGATCTCACATCTACCTGTTCTACCTGTCTCAACTTTTCGAGGCGCCTTCTATAATCTGATGAATTGTCTGTAGACGACCCACATGTCTTCGTCTTTTGTGTACTCCCTTCCTATCTCTCTTCTATGGAATCTCCGTTTGCTATGTCTGTGACGCTCGTCACTCTCCTCAGACAACGTACTGTCTGAGTCACTTGACATCGATACCTCTTCTGGAGTCCTTCTCTGTCTGCTCCTATTTTCTACATAATTAATCGTTTTCCGACCCTTTCCTCGTGTCGGTCTATCGTCCTCTTGTATTTCCCTGTGTCTGCCTCTCCACTTCGGACGTACTTGCATTTGTGCTGTATTTCTTATCTTCGCGAGTGGCATATTGTATTCTGACAAATCGTCGGATGACGTATAATATCTCTTCTTCCCACGTCCATTGTCTCTTGTCCTGTCCTCCTGATCGTCTGTTTGTGTATTGTGCTCCATCTCCTCTTCTTCCTGCTGATTTTCTTGTTGCCTCTCCGCTTCCTGCATCTGACGTAATTGTTTCTCTTGCTCCGCTAATCTATTTTCTCTCTCTTGCAATCTCTGTACATATTCCATGAGCGGAATGTCCTCTTCGCTCTCTGAGTTATCTCTTACATTTCTTAACCTCCTTAATTCTTCTGGTATAGTTCTGTCACCTTTTCCTCTCTCCGACGTTCTCGCCTGATCACGCTGTACATCTTCCTCTTTTTCCTCTATTTCCACCTCTGTCTGTTTTCTCTGTCTATTCCTCTCTGTATCCTGTTTGTCCTCCCCATCTTTCTCTCTTCCTCTCTCCTGTTTGTTTTGTGAATCGTTAAAAATTCCAGATCTTTGGTTTGGGTTGTTAGGTTGTGTATGTATCTCCGCTCTAGTGACTATACGACTTCCACCTGCTCCTGGTCTGTATGACTCTTCTGGAGAACTTTCTTCTGATGTACTCTCTTCTGTATCTTCTGGTACCACTACATAATGGGTCTTCCTCTTGTTCTGTTCTTGCGGTGGTATGTCTATAGGTTTCTGCGTTTGTAACCTTAGATGTTGTACATGCGCCTTGATGGTTTTATTCTGATCTTGTTTCCATATTTGATATGTTGTTTCTGAAAGGCGTCGTAACACCTGCCAATTCGGAATCCAGTTCTGGTCTAATTTTCCACTCCTAACGTGTTTCCTATAGAACACTATGTCTCCCGGCTTGAATTCTTGTGCAACTGTATTTTTATTCGCATTTCTTTGCCTCCTTTCAAAATCTTTCTTGATGTTCCTTTGTGCTAAGGTGTGTGCTCGGGTCTTTTCTCGGGTTAGTATTTCTATGTCATTTAGCGTAAATACATCATGATGTTTCGTGATAAAGTCTTTAAATTTTCTTTTGTTTTCTTTTTCTGTCCTTAGCTGTGACTTCATCTCCTTCATCCTATCCTTAATGTTAACCTGTGGTATATTTCGTCCCTGCATTCTATCTCTTTGTTGACTATTTCCAGTATCATATAACTTCCTATCCGTATGTCTATCTCTGAAGCAAGGTTGTCGACTCCTTCCTTGAACCATTTCTATCCTATGTACTCGATCGTATGTGTAATACTTCTTCTTCTTCTTCCATCCTTAGCCACCAACCGACAAAGCAGTCAGTGGCCAGTACGCCTAGTGGCGTCTTAGGGCAACAGCAAATTGATTTCTTTGCCGCTGTAGCCCATCATGCCTTATGGCATCTTTAGGGCAGCGACAAATCAATCAATTTGCCATTGTTTCCGTAATCAAATTGACTAGCAAACAGGTGATCAGCCCGTTGTGAATGTGTAATACGGTCTGTGACAATTGTTTGTCCATCTGGTGTCTCTTTCCCTACATTCTATGCGATTGTTGTTTCTATGGCTCCATCTTCTTTCCTTCCACATGCGTTCCTGTTCTCTACACGCTAGACACTTACTGGTATTCATATAATCCCGTCTTAACTGTTGGCTACCATTCCTAGTGTATGTTTTCCTATCTCGGATACCACTATGTCTATCTTTCCTGTCATTATAATTATCCTGTCCTTGTCTGCTGCCTTCAGTGTGTGACATGTGTTGTACTCTCCCCACAATGAATCCTCTTGGTATCGTGACATGCTTTGCTGCTGTGTTGAGTAGCATAACTGGAAATTGAGACTTGTTTCCTATCACTACTATTCCCTCCGTCATGTTTATGCACGGTTCATCGGCTATGTCTGCATCCTGGAATTCCACTGTTCTGACCGTCTGTCCAATTTTATAATATGGTGACCTCTTAATTTTTCCTGTGACTATGTTCACCGTATTCGGACGTAAAGTAATCGGCTTCTGTAATCTTATCACTGATGCGATATGCATATCATCCTGCATGTCAATGTATTCGTCTTGAATCCTTAACTTTTGTATGTCAAAATACAATCTTACACTGTATTTCTTCATAAAATCCCTGCCTAATATGCAATTCCGTGACATACCTTTCACTATAACAAAAGTTTGCATCAATGACTTCGTTCCAATGTTAAACCGTAGCGTTGACATTCCCATCACCTTTAACCTTTCACCTGACACTGACGTGAGTTGGATGCTTGTTTTTTCCAATTTGGGTGGCTGACGTAGCTGTTTATACAACCCAAATCTTAATAAGCTAACACTAGCGCCTGAATCCAAGAGACTTCTGATTTTTCTGTCACCTATTGTTATCAAACACGGACTCGGATCTGTATGGTACGTTTCGTTCACTGTTGATATATCTCTATTTTGTTTCCATATCCTTGGTTTTCTTTCTATCTGTACCTGCCTATTCTCATTTTTCATTCATAACCCTCCACTCCCAAAGGAGCATAGGCCTTCAACAAACACATGCCAAGTCCTCCTGTCACGTGCCATCATCTCAAGTTCTTTCCATGTTCTCCTCATCATTTTCACCTCTGTTTCCAACTCTCTTCTCCATGTACTTCTTGGTCTTCCTCTGCCTCTCTTGCCCTGGGGGTTCCAGAACAAGGACTGCCTTGTAATGCTATCAACAGGTTTCCTCAGTGTGTGTTCTATCCATCGCCATCGTCTTCTTCTCATTTCTTGTTCCACTGGCACTTGTCTAGTTCTTGTCATCAGTTCCACGTTGGTAACCTTGTCATACCATTTTAATCCCTCTATTTTACGCAAGCACCCATTTATGAAAGTCTGTAGCTTTTTGGTTGTTCTCTTTGTTGTTCTCCATGTCTCTGAGCCATACAATAGGACTGACTTCACATTTGAGTTGAAGATTCTTATTTTCGTGTTGGATCCTATTTCTCTTGATCTCCATATATTTCCCAATGCAATGAAAGCTCCTCTTGCCTTTTGTATTCTTATTTTGATATCGCTGTCTGTCCCTCCAACTTTGTCTATATTACTGCCAAGATATGTGTATGATTCTACATCTTGTATTGGTGTTTCTTCAAGTTCAACCCTGTTATCATTACCTGCATTTATTCGCATTATTTTTGTCTTTTCCCTGTGTATTTTCAGACCCAATTGCTGTGACATCTCATCGAGTGTTTTCAATTTGTCCTGCATCTGATTACGGTTATGGGACAGAAGAGCCAAGTCATCAGCAAAATCCAGATCATCCAACTGCTTAGTCAGAGTCCACTGGATTCCATTTCTGTTGTGTGTTGCCGATGATCTCATAACCCAATCTATTGCCAGCAAGAAAAGAAATGGAGACAAGAGGCATCCCTGTCGCACTCCTGTTCTTATCCCAAACGGTTCTGTAAGCTGTCCTTCGTGAAGAACTCTGCATGTCATGTCTTCATATGTTTTCTTTATTAAATTAATGATCTTCAGGGGAACTCCATAATGCCTCAACAATTTCCAAAGTGATTCTCTGTCTACACTGTCAAATGCCTTTTCGTAGTCCACAAATCCGATGTATAGTGGTGAATTCCATTCCAGACTTTGTTCAACTATTATTCTCAAAGTGGCTATCTGGTCTGTACATGATCTGTTTTGTCGAAAACCTGCTTGTTCATCTCTCAGTTTCTTGTCTATGGACTCTTTTAATCTCTCAAGGATAATCCTGTTTAATACTTTTCCTGGCACTGATAGTAACATTATTCCTCTATAATTTGTGCACTCTTGTAAATTTCCCTTCTTAGGCAACTTAACCAGATATCCTTCCTTCCATTCTGCTGGTATCTCTTCCTTTTCCCAGACTTTACCAAGTAATTTATATAACATCTCTGTAGCCGTGTCGATATCTGCTTTGATGGCCTCTGCTGGAATGCCATCAGGTCCAGACGTTTTTCCATCTCTTAGAAGCTTTATGGCTTTCTTTATTTCTTCCTTCGTTGGTCTTATCTCTGTTAATTTGTAGCTCTTCTTCTGCTGGCTGGATGTCTGGCGGGTTTTGTGGAGCTGGTCTATTGAGAAGGTCCCCAAAATATTCTGTCCACCTCTTCATTTGCTCTTGTATATTGCTGAGCAGTTTCCCATTCTTGTCTTTTATGAGGCAACTTGTTTGCTTGTATTTACCTGTTAGCTTCTTTGTGCTGCTATACAGTTCTCTCATATTTCCTTTGGCTGCAGCATCTTCTGCCTCTCTTGCCAACTCCTCAATATACTTCCTCTTGTCTCTTTTGATACTTCTTTGTTTGCTTCTGTGTACACTTCTTGAGCCTTGGCTTTGGAACTTCTGGTTTTGCTTGTGTTTAACTCTGCTTTCTTGTTTTTTCTGTCTTTTATCTTATTGATGGTTTCTGCTGTTATCCATGCTTTTTGTTGTCTTTCCCTTTTCCCCAGTATTTCTTCACATGTCTCCTTCCATACAGTTTTGACCTGCTGCCAATAGTCTTCTGTATTCTCTACATCTTCCAACTGTTGGAGCACTTGGAATTTGTTGGATACTGTGACCGCAAATTTATCTCTTGTTTCTTGATTTCTTAGCTGTCCTACATTATACTGTTGTCTATAATTTTGCATTGTTGCATATCTCTTGAGTTTCATTTTTACTTTGGCTATCAGAAGATGGTGATCTGATGCCACATCTGCTCCTCTATATACCTTTACATCCTGCAATGATGATCTAAACTTCTTGTTTATGCATATATATGATCAATCTGATTTTCTGTTCTATGGTCTGGTGATATCCATGTTGCCTTGTGTATTCTCTTATGTGGAAACATGCTTCCTCCTATAGCCAGTTGATTTGAAGCACAGAAGTTTGCGAATAGTTCTCCATTTTTATTCATTACTCCTAGCCCATGTTTTCCCATGACTTCTTCAAATCCGGTGTTGACTGTACCTATCTTTGCATTCATGTCACCCATCAAAATTGTGATGTCTCTTCTTTTTACTTTATCCATAATTTCCTGTAGTTTAGTATAAAATGCTTCTTTCACAGACTCTTCTTTGTCATTAGTTGGTGCATAACATTGGATGACATTTACATGAATTTTCTTTTTTGCTGTTTTGAAAGTAGCTGTTATTATTCTGGGTCCAACAGCTTCCCATTCAATGAGTGCTTTCTGTGCTTCTTTAGATAACATAAGAGCTACCCCTTCACTGTGGTGTGAACTTTCATCTTCATGTCCTGAGGACAGCACCAATTCACCTGAGTTTCTTCCTGTCTACCCCCTTCCACTTTGTTTCACACATTCCCAGAACCTCGATTTTGTATTCCCTCATTTCTGCTGCTACTTGCGCCACTTTCCCTTGTTCGTTTAATGTCCGAACATTCCAGGTGCCAAATCTGGAAGTTCTCCTAGAAGAAAGAAGGTTAGTCAGCAACACAGACTCCTTTCGGCTTTCTCTGTGTTGCATCATACGCCTCCCCACGAGAGGACCTTCCCCTGTCTTGGATGGCTGTGTTTTATTTTCTTTATTTGACTTGTCCATATTTGTTGAAGTTTTTTGTGGTTTAAAATTTTTTTTACAGGATGGGGTAACCGGTCCCATGCCCAACCCTCCTTAGTCGCTTTCTACGACATGCTTGGCAGGGGACAGTGTTACTATTCTTTGCTCCCCTTTCGGGCCCCGGTAACACACGGGTGGCCTATTCTCCTGACTTGCAGGCGAGGGCCAACTTTGCGAAAAGGGTGCAGGTTATACATTCTTTTGGAGCGGAAGAGGAACTGAAGAAAGACGAGAAGCAGGGGTTGGATTTGCAATCAAAACAGCAATTGTCAGCAAGTTAGCGGGGCCCCCAAAGGGAATAAATGACCGACTCATGACGGTCAAGATCCCTCTGTTCTATGGAAGAAAACATGCCACCATCATTAGCGCGTATGCACCAACTATGACAAACCAGGATGATGTCAAGGATAAGTTTTACGAAGAACTACATGCAGTCATTGCATCAGTTCCTAAAGCAGATAAGCTCATCATTCTTGGTGACTTTAATGCAAGAGTAGGCTCAGATAACATCTCCTGGAATGGCACTATTGGTAGGTACGGCGTGGGTCGCTGTAACAGTAATGGACTTCGTCTCCTCCAGACTTGCGCAGAACATGACCTCCTTGTCACCAACACCATTTTTCGACTTCCTACCCGCAACAGGACCTCCTGGATGCACCCTCGCTCAAAGCATTGGCACCTAATTGACTATGTAATTGTTAGGAAGAAGGACAGGCAAGATGTCCGGGTGACCAAGTCCATGTGTGGTGCCGAATGCTGGACTGATCATCGCCTCATTGTATCTAAACTTAAAATTCGTATCCAACCAGCCAGGCGCCCTCAGGGGAAGAAAACTCAAAAGAGGCTGGATGTCACCAAACTAAAGAAGACAAAAATCAAACAGTCATTTACTGACACCTTAGAAGACCGTCTCAAATCTATCTCGCTAGACGGCCAAAGTGTGGAAACAAATTGGGCAGCCCTAAGTGAGCAGATCTACAACACTGCTACAGAGGTCCTGGGTCCTTCCATCAAGAAACAAAATGACTGGTTTGATGAGAACTCAGATGATATAAAGCAGATGTTGGCTGAGAAACACCATCTCCATAAAGCATATTTAAATGATCCAAAATCTACATCCAAGAAAGACGCTTTCAACAACAAGCGTAGAATCATCCAACATAAACTACGCCAGATGCGGGATTCATGGCTGAGTAATAAAGCAGATGAGCTCCAAGGCTTTGCTGACAGCCATGACTTGAAAAACTTTTACCTTGCACTCAAAGCGGTCTATGGTCCAACATCATCAGGATCATTTCCCCTCCTTAATGCAGATGGAAAAACACTAATTACAGACAAGGAAAAAATGCTCCAACGCTGGGCTGAACATTTTAATAATATCTTGAACCAGCCATCATCTATTAACGACGAAGCCATCATCCGCCTGCCCCAAATTCCTATAAATGAAGCATTAGATGATGTACCAACTCTGGAGGAAACTAAAAAAGCGATTCGTCAACTGTCTAGTGGAAAGGCCTCTGGCTCTGATTCAATTCCTGTTGAGGTTTATAAAGATGGCGGTGCAGTTCTGATAGAGAAACTTCATATGATCTTCCAGCAAATGTGGCAGAGTGAAACCATCCCATACGATCTCAAAGATGCCTCAATTATACATCTATATAAACGTAAAGGTAATCGCCAAGACTGCAACAATCATCGAGGCATCTCTCTTTTATCAATCGCTGGGAAGATATTCGCCAGAATCCTTTTGAATCGCCTTACGGCTCATCTTGACAAAGGTCTTTTACCTGAAAGTCAGTGTGGATTCCGGAAAGAACGTGGAACCACAGATATGGTGTTCGCTGCAAGACAGCTACAAGAAAAATGCCAAGAACAGCACTGTGACCTGTACACAGCTTTCATCGACTTGACAAAGGCGTTCGACACGGTCAGTAGAGAGGGTCTATGGAAGATCATGGCAAAATACGGCTGCCCAAAAAAATTTATCACAATAGTGCAGCAACTGCATGATGGAATGCAGGCTAGAGTTCAGGAAAATGGTGAGCTATCAGAGCCTTTCCCCGTCTCAAATGGAGTTAAACAAGGGTGCGTACTTGCACCGACTCTGTTCAGTGTCATGTTTTCTGCTATGCTGACTGATGCTTTTAGAGACGGGGACACAGGAATCGACATTAGTTATCGTATTGATGGAAAATTGTTTAACCTTAGGAGGCTTCAAGCAAAAACCAAGGTCAAATCACACACCATCAGAGATCTTCTGTTTGCTGATGATTGTGCCCTCAATGCTGGCTCAGAGGCTGATCTGCAGCATAGTGTGGATAGATTCTCCGAAGCCTGCGCCAACTTTGGGCTTACCATCAACACGAAGAAAACAGAAATCATGTACCAACCAGCTCCTGGCACAGTTTATACTGAGCCAGTCATCAAGGTTAATGGTGAGAAACTGAATGTTGTGAACAGATTCACATACCTTGGTAGCACACTATCCCAGAACATTGTCATTGATGATGAGGTGAACACCAGGATCTCCAAAGCCAGCAGCACATTTGGCAGACTATACACCAACGTTTGGCATCGAAGTGGCATTAGTCTACAGACAAAGCTGAAGGTGTACAGAGCTGCGGTGCTTCCAGTGCTGCTATATGCATGTGAAACATGGACTGTATACAGGCGCCACGTAAAGAAGCTAAACCACTTCCATACAGTCTGTCTCAGGAAGATAATGAACATCAAATGGCAAGACAAGATCCCGGATACCGCCGTTCTTGACAGAGCTGGTATCCCTAGTATTGATACTATTCTGATGCAGTCACAAATTCGCTGGGCAGGTCATGTAGTCCGCATGCCAGACCATCGACTGCCAAAGATACTCTTTTATGGTGAGATGCAGAAGGGTAAACGCTCCCATGGTGGCCAAAAGAAGCGCTTCAAAGACACGTTAAAGACGTCATTGAAAACCTTTGACATAAACCCAGACACATGGGAAGCTGCTGCGCAAGACCGAACTGCTTGGCGCACATCTCTTCGTAAAGGTGCAGCAGCATGCGAATCATCCAGAAGAGCAGCAGCGGAACAGCGGAGACAAGCTAGAAAGGACCGTGAAATAAAACCTTCACATGAAGCAAACATTCCCTGCCCACACTGTCCAAGATCTTTCCAGGCCCGCATCGGGCTCTTCAGTCACCTTCGTACCCATAGACTAACCTAACATATTCTTAAATAATTGGATGAAGAGTGGTCTTCATCACCTGTGATGGACGAACAACCAACCATTCTCCTGTGACCTATTTATCACCCTATTCCTGTCACTCTCTCTCATGTGAGTAGGTCTGCCTTTTCCCTGGCAACTGTATCTACCGTAACGAGGTGTATCGAAAGCCCTCGTGCTGTGTGTGCATGAGTGTGCTCCTTGTGTGCGGGTGTATTGGGGTTGACAGCAGGTGTCGTCCCTGTGACTACACATAGTCTGACGCGGACTATGACAACTAGCTAAACGCGCAGACCCCCTGTTTTGACACATGCGTGGCGGTCTCCATGTACACACGCTAGCTCTGTGTCCCCGTTGATGGCAATTGTAACATTCAATGTCCTGCAACACTCTGCTACCTGTTTGTTGTCTCCTTCCATCACTATTTGATCGATGAACATTATCAACTTCCATAGGTTCTTCTTCATCAAACCTTGCTTGTTCTACTCTCAACTCAAATCTTCTCCTTATGTTTTCTTCTGCAATGGCAGAAGCCATAGTGTCTTTTAACGTCTTATGATCTTTCCTTATTAAGTGGAGTTTGACGGCATCACTATATAATCCGTCTACGAAAATACCAATCAATTGGTCATCTATTCCTTGTCTGTCTATCGTTTCAGCTGGAAATACATCTTCAATGATGTTAAACATTCTGTCAGTATACATCTGTATCGTTTCTTCTTTGCTTTGTTTTATCTTTCTAAGTTTCTGCCATCCTAGGTGTACATCTTGTAATTCTCCATATCTCTTCACCAATTCATGTTTGAAATCTTGCCATGATTCCTCCGGCACTGTGTCTAACCTTCTTCTAATGAAATCGGCCACTAAATGTGTGCTGGTAAGAAAAGCTAACAATCTCTTTTCATTGTCTGAGGCCTGAACTGATAACGAATATCTCTCTATTTGTAAGAGCCAGGTCTTACATTCAGTAGATTTACCTGAAAACGTGTCAACATTTCCCTTAACATTGGTCAGTTTGCTATTTTTATCTAACTTATTCAATGTCTCAGATAGCTGGCGTAAGATGCCTGCTACAATTTCTGTCTGTTGTTCCATTTTTAGCCCTGAAAATCAAAAGAATTTATGTTAGTGGGACTTCTTGGGGCTCTGAAAAAAAATTCTCTGGTTAATTATCTTGGTATTGTAACAAAACAATTGTTATTCATAGCAAATCTCTATACTAAAAATATGAAGGAAATTATAATACATTCATAAGTTCAAAGTTATACATAAACAATAATTCTACTTAATTATAACTAACTAACTACACTGTATCCGGACGTTGGTTCCTGATGAATGTGTCTTTACTGGACTGTTGACTTGAGTGTGCACACTATTTTTGTTTCGTTCTTTCTTCCTTGTTGTCGTCTGTGTTATGAGCGGCTGTTGTTGATACTTGCTACACTGTTCATAGAAGGATCACTTTGTTGTGATGATGTTTGACCCGTACCCGACTGTGGAATTAAGTTGTAAAAAAGAATGTATCTTCGTCACCGTTGACCTGGGTTCCTTCGTTGACCTTGTCACGCTCAGCTGCTCTCCATTAGTCTCGGCACGTAACTGTCTTGTTTTCTTCACCGTTACCTTGAATTCACGCTTCGTTGATCGACGTTTTTTTTTTTTTTCCAATCGCCTGCATTTTGATAAGTACACTGTCTTGTTACACACGTAATCTTCCCACAAGTGGTCACTGGCACCAAAACGAATTGGGCCCGATTATAAATCATACATGAGTTGTCCCCGGCACCATAAAGAATTGATGTGACAGTTTCATTTGATTGTCAACCCAGATTCTTTTGCTCGTGTGATTGTTGTTATGATGACCCTTGTGTATGTTCTCGACTTAATGATGACCGTAATGTCCTTGTCTTATGCTCACAGGCTGTGAATATATGTGCCGTACAATGGTGGCTTATCTTGTTCCTGTGTCTACTAAATGAGCTTACATGAACAGACACTTTAATATCTTGAATAACTTGACGACTCAAATCTGACACCAAACATTCTTTATTGGTTGTCAACAACACATTCACAATGGCTACCTCTGAGCCTGATTATCAATAAATATATATATGAGACTTCATTGTTAACATCTCTACATCACTGCTGCACTGGTCAGGAGCTATCGTTATTTAACTCTGGATTAACTCAAGTTCTCTGCTGTCTACTTTGGTTCTCTATTTATTAAAGTAAGCTTCGAAGTATTGTCTGGGTAAACTTCCAGTGCTGGTAACTTATTCTTAGCTATAAACTGTTCCTAGTAAATTGTCTACACGTCCGACACTGGACTACAGTTCTAACACTTTTCTTTGTCTATCCACGCTCGTTAAATATGCGAGTGATTACATACCAGGATAAACTGCTGGCGATATATGCTGAACATATCTTGACATGATTAACTATCTCTTGTTGTATTCTTTCATTAGTCTTCTCTTCTTCTCTTCTCTGCACATTGCAGCAGTACCATAACTTGGTATCTGGTCGATGTTGTTAGTCTCACGCTAACCTGTTCTCAGCTGACGACCATTTTAAGAGTGACCTCTGCTCTTCCCTCCTTCACTTATTTCCCGTGCTCCGGTGACGTCAGAGCTAAG
The DNA here is from genome assembly GCA_024509875.1 of Oreohelix idahoensis. NCBI lineage: Eukaryota > Metazoa > Mollusca > Gastropoda > Stylommatophora > Oreohelicidae > Oreohelix > Oreohelix idahoensis. The sequence goes on along the minus strand of JAMPIV010002758.1, from coordinate 81,696 downwards.
TCTTACTACTCATAAATTATTCTTACTTAGTCATATCTCAGTTCTTTCCCTTTCCTATCACAATAACACTGAAGTAAATATTAATATTAAAAAAGGGGAAGTCACTCCTTCGGTTAATTTTGGTTTTGCCTCTTTAGATATTAATCATTTTCATGTTCAACTTTTGACATAACAATCACAGTACACAGTAGAACAGAACTTCCAAACAATGCAGGAAATAACTGAAAAACACCAAATTATCACATTACCCTCACAAAAATATACAACCACTTTAAATAAGAAACAGATTCAGAATCAACAGAGAAGGCACTGGAAGATTACATCCAAACTGAAAACAAAAGAATAATCGAGATGGCTGAAATGATTGATAACATTATATAACATCAATCTTCCTTCAACAGATGTACGGACATGCTGATAAACTAGGCAACAACAAAAAGGCAAACAAATTAGTAAACTAGGAGAAAGCTCAGGCTAAACACAGTCCAGCCAACATGGAGGCAGCTATTCAAAATCAAAGGAATAGACTGATGTGGAAAAGGGTCTGCTTGAAATACCATGTATAACGAAATGACCGAATGTGACAGAAATGACAACATCAAGAAACTACATGAATGTGGCAGAGCACAAAGACTAGATGTGTTCTTACAGATTTAGCTTTGTGCTAGATAATTTAATCTTACCATGTGCGGATACTTCTCTGGATCAGTCACACTAATGTCTGTTAGTTTGATGTTGAGAAATTGGTCAACAGAATGTAATGTTCCACAGATGCTGTTGATGAGAATGAGAATTTAAAAAAAAAACCATAAGTTTAAATTCTGTTCGTCATAAAGCCATACAGGCATATCTGGATTTTAAGTAAATAAACTGTCAGCTCCATGAGAGGATGGGAGCCGCGGTAGCATAGTGGTTAGTTCACTGGCTTCCTAGCGCAGTGGTCTATGGTTCGATCCCCAGATGAGGCGGGAATTTTTAGGCCACAAACGGCTCCTGGGTCGACCCAGCCCCAAATGGGTACCAGAGCAACTCTGGGAAGGTTAAGGCGGCCGGCGTGATGCCGACCACATCACCCCTCGTGTGCCGACGGTCAAGATAATATGGGCCTAACACCATATTCCCAATATGCCTCAATGGGCGTGTAACGGGTTCCTTTACCTTTTTTTACCTTTTCCATGAGAGGAGCAGTCTGGCAGCATGACCTTCTTCAACTCAGCTGAGGAAAATACTGTATGGTGACAGGAGAGGCCTGAGAAGGACTTCCAGCTTTCTTTGAGAGGCAGATGTGGTTATTTGAGAGTGAACAAAGAAGAAGTATATATTTAGCCAAAGTTCTCCAACTTCAAAATTGCCAGCCAAGACAAAAAAAAGGGCACTCTATATGGAATATAATTCATTATTCAATATTCTCATGAATTCTTGGCATGTGCTGTGATGTAAATAGCAATGAAACTTGTTTTATCCTCAACATTTAAATTATTAAAAGAATCAGCAATTTTTATTTATTCGTTAACCTTCAGCTTCGCAAGGAGGATAGGCCTTCAACAAACACATACCAAGTCCTCCTGTCACGTGCCATTAGCTCAAGGTCTTTCCATGTCTTCCTTATCATTCATTCATACCCCTCCACTCCCAAAGGAGCATAGGCCTTCAACAAACACATGCCAAGTCCTCCTGTCACGTGCCATCATCTCAAGTTCTTTCCACGTTCTCATCATTTTCACCTCTGTTTCCAGCTCTCTTCTCCATGTACTTCTTGGTCTACCTCTGCCTATCTTGCCCTGGGGGTTCCAGAACAAGGACTGCCTTGTAATACTATCAACAGGTTTCCTCAGTGTGTGTCCTATCCATCGCCATCATCTTCTTCTCATCTTTTGTTCCACTGGCACTTGTCTAGTTCTTGTCATCAGTTCCACGTTGGTAACCTTGTCATACCATTTTAATCCCTCTATTCTACGCAAGCACCCATTTATGAAAGTCTGTAGCTTTTTGGTAGTTGTCTTTGCTGTTCTCCATGTCTCAGAGCCATACAATAGGACTGACTTCACATTTGAGTTGAAGATTCTTATTTTTGTGTTGGATCTGATTTCTCTTGATCTCCATATATTTCCCAATACAGTGAAAGCTCCTCTTGCTTTTTGTATTCTTAGTTTGATATCGCTGTCTGTCCCTCCAACTTTGTCTATATTGCTGCCAAGATATGTGTACGATTCTACATCTTGTATTGGTGTTTCTTCAAGTTCAACCCTGCTATCATTACCTGCATTTATTCTCATTATTTTTGTCTTTTCCCTGTGTATTTTCAGACCCAATTGCTGTGACCTCTCATCTAGTGTTTTCAATTTGTCCTGCATCTGATGACGGTTATGGGACAGAAGAACCGTCATCAGCAAAATCCAGATCATCCAACTGCTTAGTCAGAGTCCACTGGATTCCATTTCTGTTTTGTGTTGTCGATGATCTCATTACCCAGTCTATTGCTAGTAAAAAAAGAAATGGAGACAAGAGGCATCACTGTTGCACTCCTGTTCTTATCCCAAACGGTTCTGTAAGCTGTCCTTCGTAAAGAACTCTGCATGTCATGTCTTCATATGTTTTCTTTATTAAATTAATGATCTTCAGGGGAACTCCATAATGCCTCATCAATTTCCAAAGTGATTCTCTGTCTACACTGTCAAATGCCTTTTCGTAGTCCACAAATCCGATGTATAGTGGTGAATTTCATTCCAGACTTTGTTCAACTATTATTCTCGAAGTGGCTATCTGGTCTGTACATGATCTGTTTTGTCGAAAACCTGCTTGTTCATCTCTCAGTTTCTTGTCTATGGACTCTTTTAATCTCTCAAGGATAATCCTATTTAATACTTTTCCTGGCACTGATAGTAACATTATTCCTCTATAATTTGTGCACTCTTGTAAATTTCCCTTCTTAGGCATATCCTTCCTTCCATTCTGCTGGTATCTCTTCCTTTTCCCAGACTTTACCAAGTAATTTATATAACATCTCTGTAGCAGTGTCGATATCTGCTTTTATGGCCTCTGCTGGAATGCCATCAGGTCCAGAAGCTTTTCCATCTCTTAGAAGCGTTATGGCTTTCTTTATTTCTTCCTTCGTTGGTCTTTCACCATTAATTTGTAGCTCTTCTTCTGCTAGCTGGATGTACAGGGGGTTTTGTGGAGCTGGTCTATTGAGAAGGTCCTCAAAATATTCTGTCCACCTCTTCATTTGCTCTTGTATATTGCTGAGCAGTTTTCCATTCTTGTCTTTTATGAGGCAGCTTGTTTGCTTGTATTTCTCTGTTAGCTTCTTTGTGCTGCTATACAGTTCTCTCATTTTTCCTTTGGCTGCAGCATCTTCTGCCTCTCTTGCCAACTCCTCAATATACTTCCTGTTGTCTCTTTTGATACTTCTTTTTACTTCTTTGTTTGCTTCTGTGTACACTTCTTGAGCCTTGGCTTTGGAACTTCTGGTTTTGCTTGTGTTTAAATCTGCTTTCTTGTTTTTCCTGTCTTTTATCTTATTGATGGTTTCTGTTGTTATCCATGCTTTTTGTTGTCGTTCCCTTTTCCCCAGTATTTCTTCACGTCTCATTCCATACAGTTTTGATTTGCTGCCAATAGTCTTCTGTATTCTCTACATCTTCCTGCTGTTGGAGCACTTGGAATTTGTTGAATATTGTGACCGCAAATTTGTCTCTTGTTTTCTTAGATGTCCTACATTAAATTGTTGTCTATAATTTTGAATTGGTGCATATCTCTTGAGTTTCATTTTTACTTTGGCTATCAGAAAGTGGTGATCTGATGCCACATCTGCTCCTCTATATACCTTTACATCCTGCAATGATGATCTAAACTTCTTGTTTATGCATATATGATCAATCTGATTTTCAGTTCTACGGTCTGGTGATATCCAAGTTGCCTTGTGTATTCTCTTATGTGGAAACATGCTTCCTCCTATAGCCAGTTGATTTGAAGCACAGAAGTTTGAGAATAGTTCCCCATTTTCATTCATTATTCCTAGCCCATGTTTTCCCATGACTTCTTCAAAGCCGGTGTTGACTGTACCTATCTTAGCATTCATGTCACCCATCAAAATTGTGATGTCTCTTCTTTTTACTTTTTCCACAACTTCCTGTAGTCTAGTATAAAATGCTTCTTTCACAGACTCTTCTTTGTCATTAGTTGGTGCATAACATTGGATGACATTTACATTTATTTTCTTTGTTAGCTGTTTTAAAAGTAGCTGTTATTATACTGGGTCCAACAGCTTCCCATTCAATGAGTGCTTTCTGTACTTCTTTAGATATCATAAGAGCTACCCCTTCACTGTGGTGTGAACTTTCATCTTCATGTCCTGAGGACAGCACCAATTCACCTGTGATGAGTTTCTTCTTGTCTACCCCTTTCCACTTTGTTTCACACATTCCCAGAACCTCGATTTTATATTCCCTCATTTCTGCTGCTACTTGTGCCACTTTCCCTTGTTCGTTTAATGTCCGAACATTTCAGGTGCCAAATCTGGAAGTTCTCCTAGAAGAAAGAAGGTTAGTCAGTAACATAGACTCCTTTCGGCTTTCTCTGTGTTGCATCATACGCCTCCCTGCGAGAGGACCTTCCCCTGTCTTGGATGGCTGTTTTATTTTCCTTAATTGACTTGTCCATGTTTGTTGAAGTTTTTTGTGGTTTAAATTTTTTACAGGATGGGGTAACCAGCTCCATGCCCAACCCTCCTTAGTCGCTTTCTACAACATGCATGGAAGGGAACAGTGTTACTATTCTTTGCTCCCCTTTCGGGCCCTGGTAACACACGGGTGAAATATAGAGATAGCAATGAATAAAAGGGAGGGAGAAAGTGTATTTGACAACACATTATATTTTAAAAAATGTCTTCTCTTTGTATTTTGCAGTACAAAAGAGATGTACCGAAGTTCATTTATGATTGAAGATCAAATGAAATGACGATACTACAGTCTGACATGCTTTGCTACTCGTGCGCACTAGCTTCCTGGGTACGCCCGCTATTACTCGAGGCAAAATCTCAGGTTAGTATATCTAACCTGAGACTGATTTTTACGTGAGTATCCCTTTTTTTTCTTGTACAGAGACAGGTGTCCCTCGCCATTGAGGCACATACTCGCCGATTTCGGAGGTACCCATTAGAGCTGGGTCGGCTCAGGAGCCGCCAGTCCCTGGTCGATGACACTTTTTCAAATGTACTACGTCGTTTATGATTAGGCTTTCTAAGAGCTAAATAAGAGCCATTTCACTTTGTGTTTCGGAAGAAGGGTAAACAGTGACTAATCTTGCATCCTGGTGTCACGTAGGTTATGGTCATTAAATTGCCTACATCTTCTTCCTATTCTCTCACCCGCATCCTTTTATTTTATTATCTTTCCGTACTTGTTTTTCCTGTATTTTTCGCATCACTCGTTGCGAAAAATATATTTCTTTCCCATCATCGTTTTTCTTTCTCATACTGACTAGTAACCTTATTGCATCAGAAGTCAGTCGCGCAGATAGCTGTGAATATACGGTTCTCGCCAGACATACATCTGCAGTTTCCCCGGTCAGAGCGCGGCCCGACCAGATTTCTGGGCCTGGGGTGTGAGAAATTCGTTTCGCTGGACATAGAGCAGACTTTTGGTCTACCATTTTTCACCTGTCACTAGCTTAAGGTGTCAAACCCGGCATCTGTACGACGCAGTTGTAGACGGTTGTCTGAGATTTGCAACTGACACGCGCTTTTCCCGGTCAGTTTGTCAACGCAGGTGCGTAATCGCCCGGTGGCAGTTACGATACGCCTCTAAGTATTACGTAGCTGTTATGAGAAGGGGGAGAGATCGGCGCGGGGGAGATAGTTCATCCTTTGTCTGTTTCAGATATTAAACCTAGTTTTAAACTTTATTTTCATTCTTTCTCAATATTCGCAGTAGACAGGTGGTTCGCGAAGAGTAGAGCTGTATAAGCGAAGTTTCTTAGTTTGTTGCGACAATTTGTCGAACTTCTAGACTTCCATAAATATAAGCGTATAATTCTTAATTGTGCGATATCCTGTAGTGCTGTGTTTGAGGTAAATATAGATATCTAGTTTTGTGAAGTGATTTAGTGTTAAAATCGCCGATTTCATTTTAAACTAGTTCTGTGTGCAGAGTGAATATTTTGATAGTTTGTTATTTCTTTAATCGTCGAGTTGCAGTGGAAATACAAAATAAATTATATTTTTAGCTTACTAAACAAGTAGCTGAAATAAGTTTAAATTAACTGTTAAATACTCAGTCGAAACTGTTTTAATAACTAACTTATAAATGCTAGATGCGACATCAGTGAATATTGACGGAATACAAAGATATTCCTGATGATTGATTTTTATATAACTTACTTTACGGGAATTTTTAAATATAAGTCAAGCTGTAGGCTTGCTATTTAAAATGTAAGTTATAATGAGTACATATATGTAAATTATTTGATATGTGTTCTTTCTTTTATATAGTGAAACGGTGGTACCAACTTTCCAGCGTTTAGTAAAGAGACATATTTGTGTGAAGCATAGACAGTTCCTATCTTTAACCACGTGGGTTTTTGTTTGTTTCAAGTAACCCTAATCTGACAGTGCATATGCCATCAGAGAGAGACAGTAATAGCAATCCCACTAACGGTTTCTAAAGACTAGAAATACATATTGGGCTTTTGAGCCAGTTCATATTGCTCCACAAATTTAAATGTACATGCTGCCTGGCGGCGATAATATTACAAGAAACATTAACATTCCGACAGAGATTGTGACTAGTATTGTGGTGACCTAATATAGTACCTTCCTGGAAGTAGACACCGACCTGACATTCCTTAAATCCTAGAATCCAAAGCTAATGACATTGTGCTCTGCTAACTTTCATGCCTGGACAAATTTTATGTGACTTAATCAGACATTCGAGAAAAATTAGAACACCCAAGGAATCGGTTCCCTGAGACAGAGAGTTCAGTACGTCTTTTGGAACTGGGGGTTTCTTGGTCGCTGACTGCATTTTTCGGGTCTGTGTGAAGGTCCTAGAATTATTATGTTCCCAGAGGCAGCGAGCAAAGTTGTGAGTATATATGTGTGAGAAAGGCCATGGCTGGATGAATGAGAGTACACAGGTCTGAGTGTTATTTTACCGGTGTATTATTGTCACACATTTGCTGTCTTAAATTTTTTTTAACCTGCAGAATTTGTTACAAAATGCTAGAGTTTCTGTTTTCTTAGGTTAAATCAGATTTATCCAACTCTGTTCATATATTTACGAGAAAGAAAGAAATCTCTTAAACTCAACCCTACGTATCTATAACTCTTTGGGCCATCATCTGTTCTCTTAACGGGGCTGTGGGCTAAACCTAGAGTAAGATCTAACGGGCTATCATCCTTGTAGCATTTTTCTTGAATTTTATGACTATTTGTATATGTTTTTCCTTGATGAAATTTTTGGTGTTGTGAGAGATTTTTTGGGATGATAATAATAAAAATCTCTCTTGAACAAAATCAGTGCGTTGGTCAGCTCGATCCCAATTATATTTATAATCATTGTTATAGATTTTCCAAGTTTGTGTGTTTAACTGTCGTCACGTGTATGTGCGTGCCCATGAGTAGATAGAATTATATGTAATATATAGGTGGTTTAGACTGTCGGACTCTGTAAAAACCGTCGTAGAGGATAGGTGAGAGAGAGAAGAATTCTTTCCACTTTCAGCGACAGCCTCTATACCACAGTCTATCATCTCACCACTCGTGGAATCTATTTCATTTTTTTCTAACTCTCACCATGACTATCACTCATTCCAACCTATTCAGAAGGGACCAACCCAAGTCTTAATACTCCTATCCGAAAATCTATGACAAATGTGGGCTCGTTTCCGGTTTTTGAACTTTGAATAGGAAGACGAGACGACAAATGGTTGCTCGTTACCGGGAATTGAACCCAAAATCCTAAGGCGATACGACAAATGTGGTTTCGTCCGACAGATTTTTGAACTTAGAATAGGAAGACGAGTACGACAAATGTGGACTCGTCTATCTGGATTTTGAACTTAAGATTCTTTATTCTGAAATAGAGTAAGGGTGTGATGTCTTGTGAGTTGTTATATCTTTAAATAATTTATCCCCTAGACTAACGATCTGTTTATGGGCGTGCTGACCACACAAACTGATAAGTTTTTTTTCCACAGCATTTTGAATAATATACATTTGAGTTACAGGTTGATTTTGTCGGAATACATGTTAATTAATGTTGATTGTAATACTAAACGCTGGTAAAGTTTTGTGAGTGTATAACATTCACAAGGGTTCTGAAGCAGGAAGGTGTTTGAACTAAGTTAAGGAGTGCGTTTCGGACTCTTTCGTCCAGATTAATTGCCTCCCTTACCCGATCTGACTTCAGGGGCGAACTTATAGTGGATTTTTAAAAATTAAGGGATTATTTTTCTCTGTAATTTTTGCAATAATTATTTTGCTTTTCCACTGTAGCTACTTATTTTTCAGGGAGTAATCTTAACTACCATTTAGTTGGCGTAGTCGTGTTTTGCATTAGGTGCTTTATTGCCGATAATAGCAGCGATAGTTAGATTTTATTTTGGAGGAGGTATCCCAGGGTTAAGGATATCATCTTTTGAATTTTTGGAAATTTCTCTCTCGTAAGTGGTAGGAACCAGTGTATCCTTTTTCCTAGTTTATATCTCCACTAGTCTCAGTCACTGACATAATATGGCCGAGAGGGCAAAGCTTAGACAACTCCTCAGGGACGAAGCGAGAGAGGAGGGACTGGAAGGAGAGGAAGCAAAAGCTTTTGTCAGAGACGAACTTGAGAGATATGATGCGGAGAGGAAAGCAGCTGAAGCTAAAGAGGAAAAAGAACGTCTATTACAGCAGAAGAAGATAGATGAGGAAATGGAAATCCGCAGGATGCAGCATGAGAAGGAGAGGGAGGAGAGAGAGGAAAGAGAGAAGGAGAGACAGCATGAGTTGGCTCTTAAAACTCTAGAGTTCCAAAGTCGTGGTGCTGCCTCTACCTCCAGCAATGGAAAGTCTTCTTCTCATTCTTCCTTAACTGATCCTTCTAACACTCAATCTCTTCAACTCAACGCTATGTCCTTCACTCTTGAGTCTTTTCCTTGTCCAAATGAGAAGATTGACACATGGTTAGAAAAATTTGAGAAAATTGCAACTCTGTACGGGTTAGAGAGGTCGCGTTGGAATATGAAACTTTCCCAGGCCCTAAAAGGTTCTGCTTATGATGTTTATTCTAAGCTGGAGAGTAGCCAACAAGACGACTACGACTTGTTGAAGAAAGCTTTGCTTGAGCGCTTCGAGATGAATGCGCGAAAGTTTTTGCAACTGTTTCGCAACAGCAGGAAGGAGAATTCTGAAACTTTTCAGCAGTTCTCATCTCGTTTAAAGGGATACTTGTCAAAGTGCATTGAGCTTTCACAGCTCCCCTCTACCTATAAAGGTCTTGAGGAACTTGTTCTAACTGAACAAATAAAGAACACTTTGTCTGCGGATACCCGGAGATTTCTTGCCGAGCAGGGGGCAGATAAGCTTGAAGACATATTGGAGAAGTCTGAGCGTTACCATAATGCGCTGGCTGAACTACCGGCCACAAAGCGGAAACCGACAGAGGAGCATTTTCGAAAACATAACCTAGAGCAATCTTCTCAGGCTTCTAACCAAAATAACCACAGAGAAACTGGACCTCAAAACCCCCCTCCTGAAAAATCCAAGTTCTACAAGAACAAGTACCCCAACCACCCCAAACAGTCTGATCAACCCGACCGCCCTACATGGCAGCGTAGCCAGAAAGGACAAGGTGGCAAAGGGAGAACCCCTGAGCACGGGACATATGATCAGACCGAGCACACCGAGCCGAAACGCATCGGATGCTTATTGACAGTCTCGCAAGGCGGAATTGTTGACAGTGATTCCCAACCTGTTGGGGATAGACCCTCAACGCGAGGTACTGTTACTTTGAACGGTTCTCAAATTTCTTGCTTATTTGACACGGGGCTTTCTTATGATTGCATTGTTGCCAGAAACCTGGTCAAACCCGGTCAAGAGACAGCAGAGACCGTCCAACTTTGTGGAGTTCGTAAGAGTGATGCACCTACAGCGCTTCCCATCGCATTGGTGGAGATCCACTCTGATTTTGTCAGGTGTGATCAAAGCGGCTGTTATGGATGATCCCATCTACCCAGTCATACTTGGCGGGAGATACGTGTGTATTGGGAAACCGGAAGAGCCGATTGTGGCAGCAGTAACTACAAGAGGGCAAACCATGAAGGAACGGGAGCCTGCGCCGAATTTGTTACCCATGGAACTTAAAGAAGCGCAATACAAGGACCCTACTTTGGCACCCTGCTTTAGGAAACTGCCCATGGCTAAGGAACCCAAACAGCACGGGGACATTTTTTCTGAGGATGGCGTACTTTATCGGAGAACGGGCAAGCCTGACCAAGGTTACAACCAGCTCCTAGTACCGAAACAGTACAGAAGCCAAATCCTAGAAATGGGGCACTCGCTTCCCTTCAGCGGACATATGGGACAGAACGCCACAAACCAACGGATAACCACTCATTATTGGTGGCCAGGAGTAAATACTGATATTATCAGATATGTCAAATCCTGTGCCCAGTGCCAATGGGTGCCACCCAAGCAACGGACACCCCCAGTCCACATGGGTGAAATGCCAATAATGGGAACACCATTCGAACGGGTTGTGATCGACATTTTAGGGCCTTTCGAAAGGACTAAAAGAAGGAACAGGTTCATCCTGACCTTAGTCGATACATGCACTTTATGGGCAGAAGCTATCCCGCTAACATGCGCAGATGCCAAGCATGTCGCAGAAGCCCTCGTGCAGATTTTCACTCGGTTGGGATTCCCTCAGCAAGTGTTGACGGATAACGGATCTCCATACCGAAACCTGTTGATGGATGAGATCGTGAAGATCTTGAGGACCCAACACATCCACACTAAGCCATATACTCCGGCCGGAAATGGGCTTGTGGAGCGTGCAAATGGAAACCTCAACATGATGCTAAGTAAACTGGCACAAGTGAAACCTGAAGATTGGGATCTTTGTATTCCTGCAGCATTATTTGGCTACAGAGAATCTCCTCATACTTCCACAGGATTTCCGCCAGCTACACTCTTATTCGGCAGACCTATCAAGGGGCCGCTTGAAGCCTTACTTCAGTCTCTGACAGACGAGAAGGCGGATGAGACAGTTGTCTCAGCAAGTAAATATGTGTCGGTTTTAAAGGAAAGGTTGAAACTAGGGTGGGACCTAGCAACGACTAACTTTAAGCGAGCACGCACAAAGCCCGCTAACCGATACAGGAAAGTCGCGAAAGAAAGAGAACTGGAAGCAGGAGAGGAAGTTTTGGTGTTACTCCCTACCGGAAACAACCAACTGAAGATCGGATGGCAAGGGCCGTTTACCGTCCTGAAAAAGATTTCTAAGGCTAACTACCAGATCTCTATTCAAGGAAAGGAGAAGGTTTTCCATTTAAATCTGTTAAAGAGATACTTGGAAACACCAGTGCCAACCTCCGACCATCTCCTGACGATCGCCAAAGCTGATGAAGATGATGATTGTGGCAGGGATATCCCACCGCAATCAGACGAAATCTTTCAAAAATGTCAGAAGCGGCGACGCTCTTTCAAGCGCGCATGGGAGACATTCCAGAGAAAGGAAACTTTGGGGAGTAGACTTGAGTAGGAATTGGACAGAGATGGAGGGGGAAGATGAGAGGGAAGAAGACAGACACCCCGAAGCTACGGTTATAGGAAATTTAATTCCATAACGTAGACATGGAGTGCTTCCATATCTTAAGGGGGGACGTTCTGTCACGTAGGTTATGGTCATTAAATTGCCTACATCTTCTTCCTATTCTCTCACCCGCATCCTTTTATTTTATTATCTTTCCGTACTTGTTTTTCCTGTATTTTTCGCATCACTCGTTGCGAAAAATATATTTCTTTCCCATCATCGTTTTTCTTTCTCATACTGACTAGTAACCTTATTGCATCAGATGTCAGTCACGCAGATAGCTGTGAATATACGGTTCTCGCCAGACATACGTCTGCAGTTTCCCCGGTCAGAGCGCGGCCCGACCAGATTTCTGGGCCTGGGGTGTGAGAAATTCGTTTCGCTGGACATAGAGCAAACTTTTGGTCTACCATTTTTCACCTGTCACTAGCTTAAGGTGTCAAACCCGGCATCTGTACGACGCAGTTGTAGACGGTTGTCTGAGATTTGCAACTGACACGCGCTTTTCCCGGTCAGTTTGTCAACGCAGGTGCGTAATCGCCCGGTGGCAGTTACGACACGCCTCTAAGTATAACGTAGCTGTTATGAGAAGGGGGAGAGATCGGCGCGGGGGAGATAGTTCATCCTTTGTCTGTTTCAGATATTAAACCTAGTTTTAAACTTTATTTTCATTCTTTCTCAATATTCGCAGTAGACAGGTGGTTCGCGAAGAGTAGAGCTGTATAAGCGAAGTTTCTTAGTTTGTTGCGACAATTTGTCGAACTTCTAGACTTCCATAAATATAAGCGTATAATTCTTAATTGTGCGATATCCTGTAGTGCTGTGTTTGAGGTAAGTATAGATATCTAGTTTTGTGAAGTGATTTAGTGTTAAAATCGCCGATTTCATTTTAAACTAGTTCTGTGTGCAGAGTGAATATTTTGATAGTTTGTTATTTCTTTAATCGTCGAGTTGCAGTGGAAATACAAAATAAATTATATTTTTAGCTTACTAAACAAGTAGCTGAAATAAGTTTAAATTAACTGTTAAATACTCAGTCGAAACTGTTTTAATAACTAACTTATAAATGCTAGATGCGACATCAGTGAATATTGACGGAATACAAAGATATTCCTGATGATTGATTTTTATATAACTTACTTTACGGGAATTTTTAAATATAAGTCAAGCTGTAGGCTTGCTATTTAAAATGTAAGTTATAATGAGTACATATATGTAAATTATTTGATATGTGTTCTTTCTTTTATATAGTGAAACGGTGGTACCAACTTTCCAGCGTTTAGTAAAGAAACATATTTGTGTGAAGCATAGACAGTTCCTATCTTTAACCACGTGGGTTTTTTTTTTGTTTCAAGTAACCCTAATCTGACAGTGCATATGCCATCAGAGAGAGACAGTAATAGCAATCCCACTAACGGTTTCTAAAGACTAGAAATACATATTGGGCTTTTGAACCAGTTCATATTGCTCCACAAATTTAAATGTACATGCTGCCTGGCGGCGATAATATTACAAGAAACATTAACATTCCGACAGAGATTGTGACTAGTATTGTGGTGACCTAATATAGTACCTTCCTGGAAGTAGACACCGATCTGACATTCCTTAAATCCTAGAATCCAAAGCTAATGACATTGTGCTCTGCTAACTTTCGTGCCTGGACAAATTTTATGTGACTTAATCAGACATTCGAGAAAAATTAGAACACCCAAGGAATCGGTTCCCTGAGACAGAGAGTTCAGTACGTCTTTTGGAACTGGGGGTTTCTTGGTCGCTGACTGCATTTTTCGGGTCTGTGTGAAGGTCCTAGAATTATTATGTTCCCAGAGGCAGCGAGCAAAGTTGTGAGTATATATGTGTGAGAAAGGCCATGGCTGGATGAATGAGAGTACACAGGTCTGAGTGTTATTTTACCGGTGTATTATTGTCACACATTTGCTGTCTTAAATTTTTTTTAACCTGCAGAATTTGTTACAAAATGCTAGAGTTTCTGTTTTCTTAGGTTAAATCAGATTTATCCAACTCTGTTCATATATTTACGAGAAAGAAAGAAATCTCTTAGACTCAACCCTACGTATCTATAACTCTTTGGGCCATCATCTGTTCTCTTAACGGGGCTGTGGGCTAAACCTAGAGTAAGATCTAACGGGCTATCATCCTTGTAGCATTTTTTCTTGAATTTTATGACTATTTGTATATGTTTTTCCTTGATGAAATTTTTGGTGTTGTGAGAGATTTTTTTGGATGATAATAATAAAAATCTTTCTTGAACAAAATCAGTGCGTTGGTCAGCTCGATCCCAATTATATTTATAATCATTGTTATAGATTTTAGAAAGTTTGTGTGTTTAACTGTCGTCACGTGTATGTGCGTGCCCGTGAGTAGATAGAATTATATGTAATATATAGGTGGTTTAGACTGTCGGACTCTGTAAAAACCGTCGTAGAGGATAGGTGAGAGAAAGAAGAATTCTTTCCGCTTTCAGCGACAGCCTCTATACCACAGTCTATCATCTCACCACTCGTGGAATCTATTTCATTTTTTTCTAACTCTCACCGTGACTATCACTCATTCCAACCTATTCAGAAGGGACCAACCCAAGTCTTAATACTCCTATCCGAAAATCTACGACACCTGGCTGAAGTTAATCGTCTAATATAAAACATAAACTGCTCTGACGACCGGGTGACCCAGGATCAAACCCAGGCGAGGACATTTGAAGATTTTTCGTCGACCGGGATTTGGACTGGATTAACTCGAGCCCTGGTGATGACATTTGAAGGAGTGTTGTCGACCAGGGACTGGCGGCTCCTGAGCCGATCCAGCTCTAATGGGTACCTCCGAAATCGGCGAGTATCTGCCTGAATGGCGAGGGACACCTGTACAAGAAAACAGGGATACTCATGCCAAGTCCTCCTGTCACATGCCAAGTCCTCCTGTCACGTGCCAAGTCCTCCTGTCACATGCCAAGTCCTCCTGTCACGTGCCAAGTCCTCCTGTCACGTGCCATTAGCTCAAGGTCTTTCCATGTCTTCCTTATCAGCTTCATTTATATCCCCAGTTCCTTTCCCAGAGGTTTTTGGGCTGCCTCTACCTCTCCTTCCCTGGGGACTGCAGTGCATGTAATACTATCAACAGGTCTCCTCAGTGTGTCCTATCCACCACTAGCATCTTCTCATCTCTTGTTCGGCTGGAACCCATCTGGTACTTGTCATCAGTTCCACATTGGTGATCTCGTCATACCATTTCACTCCTTCTGTTCCACACAATCACCAATTTATAAAAGTCATCACATCCCGACAGCACATAAGTGATCAGCAGTTGTAAGCACTTAAAATAAAAAATTTGCTTCAATATTTATATAGACTAACAAAAAAATAATTGAAACAAGCTGACATAAACTGCATATGAATATCTTCTTCTTCTTCTTCGTTCACCCTCAGATGTCAACTTGAATAAGTTCAAAGAAAGCGGTGGTCAGCCTGAGGCTGTTGATATCTCTGTAGATCTTCTCCAGGAATGGTACTGGTGATGGCCATATGCGTCTTCTCCGCTCCTCATATGTTGGGCATCTCTGAAGCAGGTGTTCGGCAGTCATTTTACCAGTGCCACAGTCACACTCATCCGTAGTTCCTATCTTTAATTTGTTGAACAGATGGTATCTCAATCTGTTATGACCAGTGCGAAGTCTGAAGATTACCACTTGTTCACTTCTGCTGAGCTGGTAATACGGATCATTTTTTGTGTGGCCTGGATGCTCTTCTTCCCACTTGTGCCTGTATCTGCGCTTGATAAAACTCTTGGACTCCTCATAGGTTATATTTGTGTCGCATATGAATATATAACTTGACATAAAATAGAAAGGAACTTAGACACTGACTACTGAACCATCGTAATAGGACTAGAGGGGGAGAAATGACAAAAAGTATTACAATTATGTGCAAGCAGTGCTGTGATGACAAATTCAAAGAATGAGGGAAAACAGCTACTGAATAACAACAGGAAAGCAGGTGGGGGGAGGGAACAAAGAAGAGCCATAGACATGTCCTGTTGTGGTAAAATGGGATGTTATAAATATTTATAGGGGACTTAGTGTACTGACTGAGATCAGCTGTGAAGGTATCTGTATCTAATAGGTGTAGTGTTTTACAGATAACCTTACTTGCTACCACATGTATACCTCAGTCAGAATTATTCTGGAATATTGTGATGACTACGTTAAATGTCTAGGGTTATGAAAATGATGAAGTGTAAGTCACAACAACCACAGACAGATAAACCATTTAATTATTCCACAACACTTTACACCACTGTGACTCTCACATACATATAACACTCTATAAGATTATTTTAAATGAGGCAAGTGTTAAAGGTTAAAAATATATGTATTAAGTTCTTTCAATAATAAAGATCCTGATTCAACTACACAGTGAACCAGGAAACATAATAAAATGTAATTACAAGTATTATGTACACAGTTTATAGATATGATCTTTGTATTGACATATATTATTATTAGTATTCTATGTGTGTGAGTTGTGATGTGGTACTAGGAGATAATACTGGCTGTTCAAGCTATGTTGTTGATTGTCATCACGACTTCAAGTGTTTGTTTCTGTTGGAACTAGTATTGGAGATGTTCTCAGTTCCTGGCATTAAAACAATTACTTGCCCCTCTTTATTTAATACAATGTCAATTTTAGAGGGGGGTACATAATGTTGAGCTCCTCTGGCCACAGAAGCTTATCTTTCGTGATGGCGGCAGGAAAAGACTCCTCTGCTCAATTGCTTCACTGTGTTCTGGAGACACCTCACTGGTTGCTATCTGGACCCAGGAGTATGCTGTCAGCCTCTGGATTCAGCCAAACTCAGACCAGGTGCTGCTTCAATAACTAGGACCACAGTCCCTGAAACAAGAAGGTTGTACCTCCTACTTCAGAACTAATTTATACTCTATTTCCACACTGAGCACAATACATAACAAACACTGAGTTCAGAGCGGTAGGCCAACTGCTATCTTCATCTGACTCTGAAACAATTTACACCAGTATTCTCCTCCCTAATGGTTACTACGCCTCTGCAATTTCAGCTGTAAGTCCTTCTATACAATAAGATAGGTGTCAGTGTACTATTTGGTAATTCCATGTAGGCCTAGGCAGTTAAACTCCTCTCCGACAAGTTTGGTTCAGGTTGGAGCAATATCTAGGCTTGGCCTCATGTTTGCTACTGAACCACACACATATATACAGACACAAATTATCAATTCACATTCAATTTTCATTAAAAAGATATTGAATATATCAAGCTTACCACAATTCATGGAAATATTACACAGATACGTTGACTAGCGATGAATAATGGCACAAATTATGGCACAAATTATGGCACAAATTCCGATCCGCCTCTGTCCCAGGCTTTTATTTAGAAAAATATGAGCTGGATCTCAACGCACTGTTCCTTTAGTAAGTTTATTTTAAAATGTGGCACTGAACTGACGCTTCTAATTGACTATATTGGCGGGTCTAACCAATTGAGCCATGTTTACCCAAGCGTTTGAAAAAAAGTACCCTTCCTTCCGTCGCCCCTAACAACAAAAAATAGTATTTATAGTCCGACTAATCGTGTTTAGCCTTACATTTATTTCTATCCAATCAAATAGGATTTTACATGGTGGCCCATTTCCCGTACAATGGTGGTTTCAAAACCTGCCACTGCGCAATTCTGATTTTGGTGTTGTCTGACAGCACCACCATTTTATTTTGGCTATAATTTGTTAATTCCTAGACTATTTGCGTAACGTTTAACATATTATTTGTCAGCAAGTCCTAAGGAACCCAACTATATAAATTTAAGGGAGCTAGGTGGCTGCGTTCAAAATATGTATTTTCTAGGATAGTCGTGTATTTGTTTTTTTATTTTTTATGTTTAGAACCGCCACCTGTCCTGCTGTACTGTCAGACTAATGTCAGGATTTTAGACATAAAACAGTAGAATGTCATGTTTCCTAATAAGCGTTTTGTAAGTTTTTAAACCTAACTCTCGTATGGGTAGTGTTTTTTATCACTGTCGATTTGAAAAAAGTTAGTGCTTCTGGCCTTATGCTTGTTGGGGTGGCATTAATATCGCGAGACTGTGGTAGTATTGCCTGCGTTCCTTCGTACATCGCTCTCTCTCTCTCTTTCTATCCTAAGTTCATCTGTCTTTCCGTTTATGTTAACGTAGTGTAATTAATGTTAGTATTAATTTAGGTCATTAATCAGCTTGCGTATCTCAAGGTTTTCTTAGAAATGCAGTACACGTTTTATTGTGTTGTGGAAACGCATGTATGCTGCTATAGGCTTTACTATTTACGTGGAAACGTTACAATTTGCAGACGAAGTAGAAAACAAGGGGGATTTCGAGTACAGTCATTGTGACAGCACTGTTCTTTACCATTCTTCTTTCCTTTTATTGAATTTATTTGTTAGGCTTTACATTTACCTTTTAATTTATATATGTGGATTTAGAATGTTTCACGACACCTGTCTAATGGCCGGAGGTGTCACCAAAATGCACTGTACAGTTTCTGGGGGTCTCAGCAGAGACTAAAATAAAAAAAAACTTGGCTATTACACACTCAGGCATGTAGTACAAGGTGACTAATATGAGGTTGTGTATGAGGTTGGGCCAACCTCATGTAAAACA
This sequence comes from Oreohelix idahoensis, assembly GCA_024509875.1. NCBI lineage: Eukaryota > Metazoa > Mollusca > Gastropoda > Stylommatophora > Oreohelicidae > Oreohelix > Oreohelix idahoensis. The sequence continues at coordinate 63,217 of JAMPIV010002758.1, read as the reverse complement.
AATTGCCACATAAACTACTACTGCAAGACTATGTGAGAGCTTGGTGGGTGCAGGCTTCCTAAAAGGGAACCAGTTTCAGTGAAAGGAGCATACTGGGAAAATTATTTATCAATGAATTATGAACCAAGTTAGCAATGCACAACCCTAATAATATCGTAGATAAGAAAATTAAGGCAGATGGTGTATACATTATGAACGTAGAAAAACATACCCTCGTGTCCCAAATAGAAAGTTATACTGAAAGCTATCCTCATTTGAGGATTCCTACTGAAAACATGTAGAACTAGGGGGGGGGGGGGGGGGGGGGGGGGGGGAGAGAAAGAGAGACCAGAAATAAACTGGGCTGGCTCACAATTTTAAAATGCGAAAAATGTGTGCCTTATTTTCCTTAACTGATTCCGTACGCAAGATCTTTTAAAAGACGCAATGGCCGACCGCTGGGACCGCAAGATCTTTTAAAAGACGCTGATTTATTTCGTTGTTTCTTTCTATTCTGATATTTTATACTGCCCGGAATTTATCTCGAACGGAAGTAAACACAAAACTGGGCAAATTTCAACAAGCTTCAACGTCTTTTATTTGCGTTTGAAGGGATTTTTTTCACATTTATCTTCATCTTTAATCGTGTTTTGTCGTAACGCCATAATGGCCGAAAAACACACAGGATATGTTACTAATATGTGAACAGTGAACAAACTGTGTGATCAACCATAACTTTCTTACTTTTTCTGTGTTTCTAAATGGATTACCTGCACAAAGAGAGCAGTGAAACTGTATTGTGATAACAATTTATGTTGCAAGCCTTACGTAAGTCGAAAATTTTTGTTCAAAATTTCAAGTTATCTTTTTTCCGTGTACATATTATCTGTTATAACATAAACATAACATAAAATTAGCTAGAAAGGCATATGGATTTATATTGTTCATCCAATGTACTTTAATTTGATATATAATATGTTATACTTAACTCATGATTAGACACACATTGTCAGTAAACGTAAATTGTGTATGTGTAAATTTTTGGGGCTTAAAAATAATTCCGTCCAGAGCTGAAAATAATTACGTACGGAAAGAGTTAAGCAGTTGAGAGGAAAGTGGCAGAAAGATGTTTGACACTAGAGGACATGCAATCACAGCCTACCATAGGTCATTCTTTAGCTCAACCACAACTTCCTTGCCCACCAAAGACTTGAAGAATGAGTAAAACAGCTGAAACGAGATATAACAATGCATTATGACACAATAGCAGCTAGACTGTTGCGTCTCAAGCAAAGAAATAAAAAAGTGACATGATGCTGCAATTGGGGATGGTTATAAATACTGGCATCACATGGAACCTAAATTCAAAATATTAGCAATGGTTTATTTATAGCATTTTGTTTATTAAAGTCTGATAATTTGGTGGGAAAGAGCACATTCCCTATCCTGAATACACAGTTGAGAGGAAAAACAAAAGAAAGAAAAACCTTACTAACTGAAAATGGTATACACCAAACAAATACAGTTGAGTATTCTTCGGCGATAAAGTCGTTCGCACCCCCACTTTTTGATGGGAGATATGAAGCCACCAAGCTGTCATACTGTGTAAGCAGGCAGTGCATTATTATATTGCTAACTAAGATGCAGTATATTTTCCTACTACACTATATGACAAAAAGAGTAGAAAGACACTCCTTGAAATGTAAATACTATTTAATTGCATAATAAGTAGTGTATTGGGGGGTGTTGGGAAGTCAGGTATTGGTAGTACCTCTGGTGAAGGAGCTGTCATGCCCTTTTCAGGGCAGCTCGGCCACCTTTGGTCCAAACCTGGCATCCAGCTCTCACCTGTGGCTCCTCGTAGCTGTCAGCATGCGACAGCGGCCACCCCCCGGGCAACGGCTTTGACAGGCCGGCTAAACTAGGTGAGGGTAGCCGAATGGTTATAAACCTTCGGTGAGTTAGGGTCTGCCTACCCATGCATGTGAAGACTGGATTCGATAGACTGCGCGGAAGAAACCACCTGTTGGTTCAGCGGGCATGACGGCGATTACCAGCAACGCGCTGTGGAGTGTAAGGAGCACGGCGAGGCACGTAGAAAGCCCTGGTCATCCACTGCACCTGACTTCATCTCCAGTCGTCTTGACTTGTCTTGCCACTGGATTGAGATGGACCCAGGCGAGAGAGTGAGGTAGACGAATTGCGCAACTCTTCCTCACTTTAATCCAAATCACCGCGCAAGTCACTCTTTCATCCATTCATCCATCCACTCACAACAAGTCCTGTGGCGATGGGCGAGCGGCGAAGCGGCAGGCGTGGGTACGCTGGCAGTCGTAGTCGCAGACCTACACACAGGCGGCTCAGGCCATATGGTCGTCTTCCACTGATCGGAGCAGCAGTGGGATTCGGCAGCCCCCTGAGTGTCTGAGCAGCCCTCTTTAGGAAAGCACTGCTCATCTCCATGGCATGAGGAAGGGGCTAGAAAAGGTGCCCTAAACATTGCCTGCTCCACCATTACCTAACCAGCTTACCGCGGTTGGTGGGTACCCTACTTCGGCGGGCGACATATAAGAAAAAGAAAGGACAGATTTTTCCCCCTCATTCTAGGCGCATGGAATGTGCGCACTCTCCTTGACAAAGACTTTAAAGCAAACAGACCTGAGAGACGAACTGCCCTGATTGGGAGAGAACTGGCCAGGTACAACATTGACATAGCAGCACTGAGTGAAACTCAACTTGCAGGTGAGGGCCAACTTTGCGAAAAGGGTGCAGGTTATACATTCTTTTGGAGCGGAAGAGGAACTGAAGAAAGACGAGAAGCAGGGGTTGGATTTGCAATCAAAACAGCAATTGTCAGCAAATTAGCGGGGCCCCCAAAGGGAATAAATGACCGACTGATGACGGTCAAGATCCCCCTGTTCTATGGAAGAAAACATGCCACCATCATTAGCGCGTATGCACCAACTATGACAAACCAGGATGACGTCAAGGATAAGTTTTACGAAGAACTACATGCAGTCATTGCATCAGTTCCTAAAGCAGATAAGCTCATCATTCTTGGTGACTTTAATGCAAGAGTAGGCTCAGATAACATCTCCTGGAATGGCACTACTGGAAGGTACGGCGTGGGTCGCTGTAACAGCAATGGACTTCTCCAGACTTGCGCAGAACATGACCTCCTTGTCACCAACACCATTTTTCGACTTCCTACCCGCAACAGGACCTCCTGGATGCACCCTCGCTCAAAGCATTGGCACTTAATTGACTATGTAATTGTTAGGAAGAAGGACAGGCAAGATGTCCGGGTAACCAAGTCCATGTGTGGTGCCGAATGTTGGACTGATCATCGCCTCATTGTATCTAAACTTAAAATTCGTATCCAACCAGCCAGGCGCCCTCAGGGGAAGAAAACTCAAAAGAGGCTGGATGTCACCAAACTAAAGAAGACAAAAATCAAACAGTCATTTACTGACACCTTAGAAGACCGTCTCAAATCTATCTCGCTAGACAGCCAAAGTGTGGAAACAAATTGGGCAGCCCTAAGTGAGCAGATCTACAACACTGCTACAGAGGTCCTGGGTCCTTCCATCAAGAAACAAAATTACTGGTTTGATGAGAACTCAGATGATATAAAGCAGATGTTGGCTGAGAAACACCATCTCCATAAAGCATATTTAAATGATCCAAAATCTACATCCAAGAAAGACGCTTTCAACAACATGCGTAGAATTGTCCAACATAAACTACGCCAGATGCGGGATTCATGGCTGAGTAATAAAGCAGATGAGCTCCAAGGCTTTGCTGACAGCCATGACTTGAAAAATTTTTACCTTGCACTCAAAGCGGTCTATGGTCCAACATCATCAGGATCATTTCCCCTCCTTAATGCAGATGGAAAAACACTAATTACAGACAAGGAAAAAATGCTCCAATGCTGAGCTGAACATTTTAATAATATTCTGAACCAGCCATCATCTATTAACGACGAAGCCATCATCCGCCTGCCCCAAATTCCTATAAATGAAGCATTAGATGATGTACCAACTCTGGAGGAAACTAAGAAAGCGATTCGTCAACTGTCTAGTGGAAAGGCCACCGGCTCCGATTCAATTCCTGTTGAGGTTTATAAAGATGGCAGTGCAGTTCTGATAGAGAAACTTCACATTATCTTCCAGCAAATGTGGCAGAGTGAAACAATCCCACACGATCTCAAAGATGCGTCAATTATACATCTATATAAACGTAAAGGTAATCGCCAAGACTGTAACAATCATCGAGGCATCTCTCTTTTATCAATCGCTGGGAAGATATTCGCCAGAATCCTTTTGAATCGCCTTACGGTTCATCTTGACAAAGGTCTTTTACCTGAAAGTCAGTGTGGATTCCGGAAAGAACGTGGAACCACAGATATGGTGTTCGCTGCAAGACAGCTACAAGAAAAATGCCAAGAACAGCACTATGACCTGTACACAGCTTTCATCGACTTGACAAAGGCGTTCAACACGGTCAGTAGAGAGGGTCTATGGAAGATCATGGCAAAATATGGCTGCCCAAAGAAATTTATCACAATAGTGCAGCAACTGCATGATGGAATGCAGGCTAGAGTTCAGGAAAACGGTGAGCTATCAGAGCCTATCCCCATCTCAAATGGAGTTAAACAAGGGTGCGTACTTACACAGACTCTGTTCAGTATCATGTTTTCTGCTATGCTGACTGATGCTTTTAGAGACGGGGACACAGGAATCGACATTAGTTATCATATTGATGGAAATTTGTTTAACCTTAGGAGGCTTCAAGCAAAAACCAAGGTCAAATCACACACCATCAGAGATCTTCTGTTTGCTGATGATTGTGCCCTCAATGCTGGCTCAGAGGCTGATCTGCAGCATAGTGTGGATAGATTCTCCGAAGCCTGCGCCAACTTTGGGCTTCCATCAACACGAAGAAAACAGAAATCATGTACCAACCAGCTCCTGGCACAGTTTATACTGAGCCAATCATCAAGGTTAATGGTGAGAAACTGAATGTTGTGAACAGATTCACATACCTTGGTAGCACACTATCCCAGAACATTGTCATTGATGATGAGGTGAACACCAGGATCTCCAAAGCCAGCAGCACATTTGGCAGACTATACACCAACGTTTGGCATTGAAGTGGCATTAGTCTACAGACAAAGCTGAAGGTGTACAGAGCTGCGGTGCTTCCAGTACTGCTGTATGCAAGTGAAACATGGACTGTATACAGGCGCCACGTAAAGAAGCTAAACCACTTCCATACAGTCTGTCTCAGGAAGATAATGAACATCAAATGGCAAGACAAGATCCCGGATACTGCCGTTCTTGACAGAGCTGGTATCCCTAGTATTGATACTATTCTGATGCAGTCACAGATTCGCTGGGCAGGTCATGTAGTCCGCATGCCAGACCATCGACTGCCAAAGATACTCTTTTATGGTGAGATACAGAAGAGTAAACGCTCCCATGGTGGCCAAAAGAAGCGCTTCAAAGACACGTTAAAGATGTCATTGAAAACCTTTGACATAAACCCAGACACATGGGAAGCTGCTGCGCAAGACCGAACTGCTTGGCGCACATCTCTTCGTAAAGGTGCAGCGGCATGCGAATCATCCAGAAGAGCAGCAGCGGAACAGCGGAGACAAGTTAGAAAGGACCGTGTAATAAAACCTTCACATGAAGCAAACATTCCCTGCCCACACTGTCCGAGATCTTTCCAGGCCCGCATCGGGCTCATCAGTCACCTTCGTACCCATAGACTAACCTAACATATTCCTAAATAATTGGATGAACAGAGTGGTCTTCATCACCCGTGATGGACGAACAACAAGTAGCGTATATGTGAATACTGTGACCTACACCAGTTTATGAATCGTAAAATGCATTTTATGATTGTATCATAAGTTAAAAATTAACATTTATGCTAATTCATTGTCTAAATATCCTCTTTTCATTCAAACACTCTTTTGCACTGTATAGCATTACCAACCTGTTTCCGTAACAGGTGGCACCACTGTAACAGTTTAAAAATGACTGCCAAAGACGTTTGGTTAAAACAACGTTATGTCATACAAGGGGATTGACATAAGTCTTGGGCCTGACCATGAAGGACATGTCACAGAGAGCTGAAATTTTGTATAGTGTTTATTCCTTTTCAATATAGCCACCGTCTGAATTGACACACTTCTGCCATCTCTGCTTGACCTTGAAAAGACCTTGGGAGTAGAACACGCTATTTTTCAAACTAAACCAGTCATCACATGCCAGTATAACCTCTTCATCGCTGTCAAAATGATTTCCTTTTAGCTGTTTTTTAAGATTTGGGAATAGAAAAAAGTCTGATGGAGCCAAATCTGGAGAATATGGTGGGTGTGGAAGAATTTCAATATTTAAATCGTTGGCTGCTAGCTGCATAAGCCGTGCTTTGTGAGAGGGCGCGTTGTCTTGAAGCAAAGGAAGATTTTGAGTGCGCGTTATACCTCGTTTCCTGGTCACAACCTTTCTTAGTTTGGTGAGAAGATCTGCATAATACTGTCCATTAACTGTGTTGCCATGAGGCAGATAATCTTTCACAAGGGCACCTTTGCCATCCAAAAAAACAGTCAGCATCACTTTTCCTGCAGATTTCTGCGCTCTTGGCTTGACAGGTGTTGGGGAGCCCGGGGTTTTCCATTGCATGCTGGCAATTTTGGATTCGGGGTCATAATGGTGTACCCAAGTCTCATCTACTGTCACCATGGTCTCCAGAAAATTTTTTGACTGACACTTTTTGAGCAACTGTTGACAGCAATTTACCCTCGTTTGCTTCTGTTCACGTGTCAACAGTCACGGAACCCAGCGTGCACACACTTTTCTCATGTTCAGTCTGTTGTGTAAAATTCTATAAACTGTTTTTTCATTTAGTTTTACTCTATTAGCTATCTCCACAATTGTCATTTTCCGATCCTGGGCAATGATTTTCTTCACTCTTGTTGCATTTTCATCGTTGCACTCTGAGGCTGGTCTACCAGATCTTGGCAAATCAGCAACATTTGAGCGGCCGCACTTAAACTGTTGACACCAGTTTTTTACCGAAGTATATGAAGGACAAGAATCACGAAACACTGGTTTCATCTCCCTGTGTATTTCTGTAGGTCTTTTTCCCTGAAACATCAGAAATTTTATCACAGCTCTGGCCTCCTTCTTTTCCATTGTTTTGTCAAATCTTTGGAGCAGCAGATCCGGTCAATAGGGTACATTGCACCGTGCACCGTAGCGGGAAAGCCCATTGAAGAAACAAACGCGTACTTTACACATTCAGTGCAAATATGATGAACTTTAAATGTGCCAAGTTTCATCTTCCTCCTGTGACTACTTCATGGTCAGGCCCAAGACTTATGTCAATCCCCTTGTAGAATTCCTCAATGCGAAGGCGAGACCCCAATTCGCATCCACGAAAGTTTGAAGAATGTTTATGGAGATTCAACAGTGGATGTTAGCACTGTCCGACGTTGCGTACATCGTTGTGACGAAGCTGAAGTAGGTCAATCCTCAATGGCTGACGCAAAGCGGACTGGCCATCCGTCTACCGCAGTGACTCCACACAACATTCATCGAGTTGATGGCATCATTCGTGGTGAACGTCGGGTAACACTGGATGAACTTTCTTCCATGTTGTCCATTAGTAAAGGCAGTGTCCAGAACATCATTATAGACCTGGGTTATTCAAAAGTTTGTGCCGGTGGGTACCCAGAAAAGACCTGGGTTATTCAAAAGTTTGGGCACGGTCGGTGGGTACCCAGAATGCTGACAGACAGACATAAAGAAACAAGGAAAACCATAGCCATCAACCTCCTGCACCGTTTCAAAACTGAAGGAGAAGAGTTTTTATCGAATATTGTGACAGGTGATGAGACTTGGGTTCATTTTTTTTAACCAGAATCCAAGAGGCAGTCAATGGAATGGCATCACACAACATCGCCGACAAGAATGAAGTTCAAAAGTTCACCATCTGTAGGGAAAGTTATGGCCTCCGTGTTTTGGGATGAGAAGGGTGTGATTCTTCTCGACTTCTTGGAACAGGGAAACACGGTGAATGCAGACCGTTACATTGAAACTTTGAAGAAGCTTAGAGGTCGTCTTCGGCGACTTTACCCATTAAAAGATCAGAGAACTGCTGCACTACTGTTGCACGATAATGCCACGCCACACACCGCTAAACGCACCATTGATGCGATTGCAGAATTTGGCTGGACATTATTACCACATCCCCCTTACAGTCCCGATCTTGCACCTTCTGACTTCCATCTGTTTGGACCACTGAAAGAAGATCTTCGCGGACATCACTTTGAGGACACCGAGACCCTTAAACGCGCTGTACGCCAGTGGTTTAGGAAAAAGGACACACATTTTTACCGTGCAGGGATACATGCCCCTGTGAGAAGATGGATAGAAACTGTAACAAATAACGGAGACTACATTGAGAAATAAATTTTTGAAGTTCAGACTTGGGGCTACATTTCAATGTGAATATTATCTGTTTTCTTGCCTATTGAATGAAATTAAAAATTACGAGGCACTTCTTTTTGACCGGCCCTCGTACATATACTTGGTGGCGCCGAGCCGACTGAGATGTTTTAAACTCGAATTGTTGCGGCCGCCAATGATGTAGAGTGGTCGGTGAGGTGGCAGCGGAAAGAGGATAAGGTGCCATTTTATACTGACTCAGTCACATTGGATCGTTGGACTGTGCTGCATCACACCACTGCTGTTCATTTTTACTACAAAACTAGTTGGCTCAGCGCCACACAGTATATATATATATATATATATATATATATATATATATATATATATATATATATATATATATATATATATATAAGTTGTCACATCCTGCTACAACTAAAATGAACATAATGTAGGCACTTGTATAAGTTAACCTACCATAGGATAGGCCAACACTCTACTGTATAAGCTACAGACCAGCAACCTGTCTTGATAAAATGCCTAGCCTAATGAATTTGGTTGAAAAGAAGAACAGTGTGTTCGATACTGACTTAATAAAGAATTCAGAGAACCAGGAGTAAGGGTTATGTTTAGGAATCCTAAACCTAGCGACATGGGCGACTTATTTGGATAACAGGAAACACACGTTCCACTGTTTTTCAACCCTACATTTAAATCCCCATTTAAATAAAACTGGTCCAACCAGTAGGCCTAATAAGATTAACAATAGATAGTCTAACTAATATAATCTCAAGTAATTGGCATACAACTATCAATGAATATAATTCAAACTAGCAGACAGTGTAACCTATATCATGATGAGTTAATATCAGTAGGCTTTAGGCTATTTAATGAAGAAATGTTCCAGTTACAAGGCTGCAGTTAGCTGACAAAGAAGTTGGATCCGCTGCTCGTACTGAAAGTGTAATTAACGCAGCAGAGCAAAAAGGGCATGAGCTGAACAATGCAGCATTTTACATCAAGTTAAAAAAATATTCCCATTAAAGAAAGAAGGAATTTAAAAAAAAAACGAATAGGCCTAGGCCTAGCCTACATTCAAAGCGAAAGTGAATAGGCTAATCAAAAATGGGTTGAAACGTAACGGTAGCTTATTTGGAGGAAAATAAAACTTGCAATACAGTCAAGGAAATCACTAAAATTGTAACACAGCTATGACAATGGGCACAAGAGAGTATCTGCTGTACTTTATTTGAATAATCTTAAACGGTCATAACACACTACTCACCATTTCCGAAAGATAATCGTTTAAAGAAGTGAGGCCTGCTTCCGGTGTTGGAATTAACGTTGCCACTCTAAATTTTGAAGAAGAAAAAAAAAACTAGATATCGGCTACTTAGGCTATTTTAGGCAATTTTTGGACTTTTTTGGGGGGCGATTTTGGGCGAAATTTAGTAGACATTCTTCAACTAATGAAGGAAAGTGACACCTAGAAGGGGCCAAAAAAACCTAGATATAGGTGAATCCACCTAGGAGTAGCAACGCTAGTTGGAATGCCAGTTTGTTCCCCATCTCCATGTTAGACTTTGTCTTTACCGATGATCTTTTATTTTATATTTCATTAACCACAAAATAGTCTTTTTTTTATACTCGTTAATCTCCATTAATATCTATATAATTTTAATTTCTCACTCATATTTGTTGTTACATAAAACACACTATCACACACACTTAGAAATTTTCGTTTACTCTTTGCGTGGTAAAAGACCAGGAGGAGTGATGCCATAAGCAGATCTTCTTTTTACTATTGTCTAAGTAAAACGTCATGTCACGAACACATTATATATATATATATATATATATATATATATATATATATATATATATATATATATATATATATATATATATATATATATATATATATATATATATATATATATATATATATATATATATATATATATATATATATATATATATAATCAACGTTCAGACCTAAAGGTCTTTTATATTAGGACATGCGCCCTAATATAACCGCCAAAACGTGGCAAAACGTTATTTAAAAAAAAAATAAAAAATGTCTTAGGACCTACAAGCTGAGAGAGCCAGAAATTAAGACCAGATATCAGGGGCTTATTGCTACAGCAGTGAGCAACACAGAAGAACGACCTGATGACTTGGAAACCCTCTGGAATAAATTCAAGGATATCATAAAGACAGCTGCTGCAGAAGCATGCGGTGAAGTCCGACTTGGGAACCAGAGAAAGAGGACACCTTGGTGGACAGAGGAAGTCAAAGAGAAAATAAGAGAGAAGAAAATGGCATGGAAACAATACTTAGGAGCTAAAAACACAACAGGACAAATGGAAAAATATAGAGAATATGTGACACTCAGAACAGAAGCAAAGAACAAAGTGCTAGCAGCAAAACAGAAGTCCTGGGAAGAATTTGGAGAAAAGCTAGGAAAAGATGCACAAGAAAACCAGAAATTGTTCTATAAGACCCTAAAGAACATGAGGAAGGAAAAACAATGCCCTCTCAAATTTATAAAGGACAAGCAAGGCAAATTGCTTACTGCCCCGAAGGAAGTAATGGAAAGATGGAAAGAATATTTCTCAGAACTCCTGAATGGTGAGCATGGTGAAGCATCAGAAATGATAACCACTAGCACAGAAGAGAAAACCAATGATGGTGAAGATGACATAAAGATGGAAGAACTGAGGGCAGCACTAGAGAAAATCAAGATGGGCAAAGCAGCAGGGCATGATGGTATAACACCAGAAATGGTTAAGTACATGGGAGCATCAGGCGACCTATTACTCCTAAAGGTCCTACAGGCAGCATGGTGCAACAAGACCATACCAAAGGATTGGGAGATTGCCATCATAACACCAATTTTCAAAAAGGGTGACAATCGACAATGTGGAAACCATAGAGGCATATCCCTTCTCAGTGTCCCTGGTAAAATCTACTCTAGAATCCTAGAGCAGAGACTCCGACGCCTAGCTGAGCCACAATTGGATGAGGTCCAGTGCGGATTCCGAGCAAACCGAAGTACTCAAGACCTAATCTTCACACTCAGACAGCTGAGTGAAAAGGCCCTTGAGTATAAGAGTGAGATCCATCTTTGTTTCATAGATCTGGAAAAGGCATTTGACAGGGTCCCCTGGAGCAAACTTTGGGACTGTTTGGCAAGGAAGAATATTCCAGCACCTCTGATTCATGCTATACAGAGCTTCTACAAGTCTTGCAGAAATTATGTGAGGACAGCAAACCATAAGTCAGAAGAGTTCAGGACCACCACTGGTGTAAGACAAGGTGATATCCTATCACCTTATCTCTTCATACTCCTTATGGACGATGTCATCAAGGCATGTAAGGAGAGAACAAGAAAGTATTCAGTGGGGTACTGGAAGATGAGACAGGTCTATATTTCGGAGCTGGCATTTGCTGATGATGTTGCCCTGATTGCTAAATCAGAGGCACATCTCCAATCCAACCTGCAAGTCTGGAAGGAAGAGCTGGAGAAGAGAGGGATGGTCATAAGCAGCTCTAAAACAAAATCCATGGTGATATCACGAGAAGAAAGAAAACATCAGATTAAGTTGGGAGAACAGGTCCTGGAGCAGGTCGACCACTTTAAATATCTCGGAGCTATTATAGACCGAAAGGGAGGCATCAAAGAAGAGTTTGCCACTCGAAAAGCAACGGCTGGGAGACTTTTTCAGGCCATAAATCGTGGATTCATAAGCAAGAAAGAGGTTGGTAAGAAAACGAAGATGGCTGTATACCGCTCCACCTATGTCCCAGTCTTGACATATGGATGCGAGTCGTGGGCAATGACTACAACCCACAAAAGCCAGATCCAAACCTCAGAAATGAGGTATCTGAGGAAAGTGGTTGAAGTAACAAGAAGAGACATGGTCCGCAACCAGACGATCTGTCAAGGCCTAAAATCCCATCCGCTGCAGACCCAAATAGAACAGTCCCAACTAAGATGGTTTGGCCATGTCTGCAGAATGGGAGAAGATCGGCTACCACGACAAGCATGGGAAACAAAGAGCCAGGGATCCAGACCTCCAGGACGACCCAGAGTTCACTGGGAGGACAACATTAGACAATCTTTGAAGGACCGAGGACTAGAATGGAACCAGGCCAGGAAGAAGACAGCTGATAGAATGGTCTGGCGCTCTCTCTTCCAAACCTCTACACCTCACGGTAGAAGGGGAACGACTAAGTAAGTAAGTAATTAAAAAATGTCACGAACAGTGTAAAAATCCCGGCAGCATTCTGGGAAATTACGGAAAAGGTGCGCATTGCAGCGTGTGAACTAAAATGCACATCCATTCACTGTTCGCGCAAGCTTTTCAATCTTTTCATGGAGCAATATTCACTTTACACATATTTCTTCGCAAAAAGCTTCGCTCTTACACTTAAATATGTATCTCTATTTTTGATTTATACATAACGGTATAAAACGAAAAGTTCATGAACATTTATAGTCAAAACGATCTTATAATACAATATACATTGCTGTAAGTAAGAAATCATCACAATTACTTCTTTTAAGAGGTTGAATAAATTCTCCCATTTACCCCGTTTAGTTTCAGGGGATCTCCGAAGAGACATAGAAAGAATATGAATACTGCATACTCAAGCATTCGCACAACGCGATCCAAACATAAAGTGAACAAACGCTCGATAAATACATTTGAGATTATTTCAATTGCATATTTAATAAAAATGAAAACAATATAAGTAAAACAAAACCTACAATCCCCTAAAAACACAACAGGGTACAGAGAGATAAACCTAAGAACATGGAAGGCGATACAACTTGAACACTGCAGACATTAGACAACACCACAACAAATGGCAGAGACATTACAGCCTGATAGATTCAACACAGGAAAAACAACCAATGTAATATGCTATACAGAATAAGGAACATTGTATGCCCTACTTATAACGACATGGGGTTGAGGCGGGCATTTCAATGTTTAAGATAAACACCAGTTTTCTTGCGCATAAACCAAAAACTAAACCAATTTTTTTTTCGTACGCCCGCTAATACTCGAGGCGAAATCTCAGGTTATTATTAATGTCTAACCTGACATTGATTTTACGTGAGTATCCCTTTTCTTGTACAGAGACAGGTGTCCCTCGCCATTCAGGCAGATACTCGCCGATTTCGGAGGTACCCATTAGAGCTGGGTCGGCTCAGGAGCCGCCAATCCCTGATTGACGACACTCCTTCAAATGTCATCGCCAGGTCTCGAGTTAATCCAGTCCAATTCCCGGTCGACGAAAAATCCTCAAATGCCGTCGCCGGGGTTTGATCCTGAATCACCCGGCGGTGTTGTAACCACTACGCTAGCGCGGCTCCTTTTTTTTTTTTAATTGATGAAAAAGCTGTCAATTACTTAGTATAATTTAATTACATTGGCTTTTTCACTTCTCCCCGTCTCATTTTTGACTGGTTGCTGCGTAGCTTCATAGCCAATGCATTCAGATAAGTTGGACTACAAAGATCCAATGAAGGTGAAATGGAGTGGAACGGAATGAAATGACTGTAGAAAAAGTAGTACCGTCATCAGGACATGCACATGAAAGAGATCACCATGATTGAATTCATTCCCATTTTTGGGGGGTTACTTCAATACTTGCTAGTATATTATCTAAAAATTGTTCAGCCAGACCTCCAGGACGACCCAGAGTTCACTGGGAGGACAACGTGGGATAATTCCCGAAGACCCGAGGACAGGATTGGAACCAGGCCAAAAGGAAGACACTTGTTAGGGTAGCATGGCGCTTTCTCTGGATAATCTCTACATCTTATGGCAGAAGAGGGACGACTAAGTTAGTAGCTGTTTTTTAAGTAGTTCCATGACAAATACTCCCGTAAGGGCGTGAAGTGTTAGATACTTCACTATACTAGGACGCATCTAACACTGTAGACATTATAGCTCCTAATTATAACCCGCTGAGGGTTGGAGAGGATATTATTCTCTATCAATTAAAGACAAGATCAACGACAAACACAAACAAAATGTTGGTTGGCAAGGCTTTTCTCATTTCTAGACAAACTTAGCACAAGAATATCAAGAAAAAGAAGCATATGGATGCAATTTTAAGGAAAGAATGAGTCAGTTTGTGTTTGTGTGTCTCCCTCAACCATAAGGCACATGTGTAATTGCATGTTCTCAACCGAGAATCACAAAACTAAGTCCCTGATCATGCAGGGCCGTAGTTACGGGGGGAGGGGAAAGGGGGTTTCAAACCCCCCCCCCCCCCTTTAGGAGGGAAATTATACTGTACCGGTACCAAAATAGTGCATTAAAAAATTGTTTGTATTAACCCCCCCCCCCCCCCCCCCCCCCCCCCCCCCCCCCCCCTCCCACCCACCCCCCCCCCCTCCCCCCCACACCCCCACCCCCCCCCCCCCCCCCCCCACCCCCCCCCCCCCCCCCCCCCCCCCCCCCTTAATAAAGTCCTATCTACGGCCCTGCCTGATGTTTACTAATTTTTCATGTTCCGCTGCGGTTTACTTAGTACGAGCATTACGGTTCTTGCTGCAATATATGCACGTGGAAGTGAACCTATGTCTGTAAGGCTAATTACATCCTCACTGACTCTTGAAATCATCCACACACTTCCAGGGATTCCCCTGTGATGAAACTTGTTAAGAACCCAGCATAGCACACTAAGCTTGGAGAAATCACTTAAACCCCAGGCGTAATTCTTTGGCTTTGACTTGGTTGACTGCGTGCAGATGGATCTCACTGTGGACCCAGTCATAGGCAAGGGAAGCTGAGAAGTGGCCCTGTGCAGGACGTGACAATTCCTTAGGAGAGCCCAGATCCAGAGTACAGTATTTTAGCTGTGCATAGTTGGAGAGCCCACTTGGAAGGCAGTGAATGCACAGTATGTCACGCACTTCTTACTCCTAGCTTGGGACCAGAAATGACGATCCTTTAAATGCAAGCCAAGCTGGAGAAACTGGAGCTCATGATTTCAACTCAACACATTTCAGAATGGCAGAAAAGCCACAGGAAAAGCCTAGATCTACAGAGTAGATAATACCAAGGAGTCTTCCACTTGGTATTGGCTGCTAAAGAGCGAGAAGCTCAGCAGCTCTAGTTAAACAACAACAACAACAACAACAACAACAACAACAACAACATTAGAAAATTTTAATGTAGTAGTGTCCATAACATTTTTCGCATTGTACAAGTCTATTTTTTGTATCATAGTTTCGAGTTCTAACCTGTGAAAGAGTAAGCATAGACCTTTGACAACGCATTTTTTGTGTGGAGTGCTTAGTTGGTCATAATTCTTGATACCTAGCTTTATTGCCACGAGGCTATGACTTCGTTTGGATAGATCTGCTCTGCATAAAATCCCTGGAGTGTATATCTCTTCTATTTCTTTTATGCCGCGAATGTGCTCATTCTTTCTTTAAATCTTTGTTTTGTTACCAATAAATATTTTTTTTATTATTACTTATTTACGATTCATGAGTCTCAGATTTCCCGCTCTTTGCTTGTTTGTTTATTTTTTTAAATACCGGTACTCTTTTGCCAGGCTGACTTGTTAATGACATCACACAAAAAAAGATACAAAAATAGAAAGTGTAAGGCTTCCTATCTAACCCCCAGGTATCTCTGAGAAAGTCAAGAATATGACTATTGCTCCCTCAGGCATGTCGTGAAAGGCTACTAATATGAGGTTGCGCAGGGGGCTAGCAACCTCATCATGTAAAACAGATTGCTGCAGAAACAATCGTTGCAAGAGTGTGTGCTTTGGTGTAGGCTTCCTCGCGGTTATCATCTGCAGCGGTAAATCCATGCTTTGTAACGAGGGAAAAAGGAGATGATGATATTGTATAGATCACGTAATTTTTCCCGCTTATTATTGGTGTTGATCTTTACTGTTTTATATAGTAAGTTAAAAGTTAGTTGCTTATCCTTTACAGGACGTGGCAATCAACCCCAGCTTTTATTGGCTGTGTGTGATTTTCCTTGGCAATTTTTTTCATTCAGTAGTTTGCCATTGCTTTCTGAATGGTACGGCGCTTATACCATTGTTAAAAATCCACACAAAGCGATCTGCTACCAAACCGCCTGCAGCAGGTTTCGAACCTGGTATATCTGGATTATGAAACTGCGTTCATATCCATTAGGCCACAGACGCCGACATACTTTTATATAGTAAATGTTGTTAAATATAATGAGACGTGGCTGGCTGTCATACATTACATATTATGAAGCATAATCACTAAGCCGGAACACACACTGGATATGACTCGACATGTTTAATCAGCCATCTTAGAAGCAGGAAGTAGTAAGAAGGGAAACAGAAGAGTTAGCATAAGGGCAAGTAACTCTAGTGGGAAACAAACTAAACATCGAAACATTATATATACAACATCAACATCCCCCCTTCTTTATGAGTGAACAAAGTCATTCATCCAAGAGGGTTTCTTGCGATCTCTTTGAGGTCTCTTAGGGCAAGATGGTGGGAGAGAATGTTCTTTGCCAGCTTTCCCAGGACTAGAAGTAGCTGGAGTTGAAGGATCAACTTCTGGAGGATTGGAAATGTTCACTTCACTAGCGTTTTCCATGTCTGGCAAAACAACCTGTTGCCCGGGTATAACTGGAGAGGAGAAATCAATTTCCAGGTCCGCGGGATCAGGTGTGAAAGGTTGTCGCATGTTACGCATTGCCTAGTTAAATGTTTGAAGACCGAAAAGTGGGACACCAGTGTGCTGACCTGAACAAAGGAATGCAGGGGTATTTTCCTGTGTGTATCTAGGGCAGCCAATCAGAGAAGGGGTTTCCCACGGTCAGATAGAATGACTTCGGCGAGTGTATAAGGAAGAATAAATCGTCCGAAATCATGGTTAGAATTAGACATCGGGAAGGAGAACGGAATGACAGACAAGGATGAGAATGGTCTCCTTTTGACGGGAATATCTTCATTTATGTATAGGTACAAGGAAATTAGAAGGGAGTAAGTAGTTGTGAAGAATTTCGCAAGAATAGTGTCCGTGCATTGAGAAATCCTGTGTTTTTCCTATTTATAATTCAATATAAAATCGTTAACACGACAGATATAGGAAAACAACATATGGATATAAAGGTCAACTCATGGAGAACGGAAATATATAACTCCAAAGGCTTGAACTGGGAAAGGTGAAATGCACGAGACCAAGGTTTGAAACACCTCTAGCACAACCCCCCCCGCCCCCCCCCCCCCCCCCCCCCCACCCCGTTACAACTTTTTTGGGAAGTTTGCTGGAGTTGCGAGCCTTGTTTCCTGTACGTCCGGTAGCTGCATATATAAGGGCGGACGTAAATGATTTCAAATTCACTTGTACAGCGAGGCAAGACAGAAGGACAACGGCTGGAGAGAGAGAAACGTGTCACGGCCAATATCTTGTTATTTGCAGCCAGGCAGTTCTGTTACTCCACTAAAGCCAGTCTTTACTGATCTTAATTAGATCCTGCGAGGGTATGTAAAGTTACTATGTAAAATAATACAGTAATTACAACTTTATTTCAGGATTTGTTTAATCTATGTGTTATGAAAGTATCATGTATATTAATTTATTACTTGATATGATTGTTGAAGATTGGAACCCGAAATATAACCACCATGACTGAGTCCGTATCAGGGCTAGCACAATCATTATCAGGGCTTATTCATTCTGTCATCAAGTTACTGCACTTTACAGAGCTAACGTGTCAGGCAGGGGGATACTATAACCTCATACCATATATGTGTGTACATATTATTTTGTATTATTTGATTTTATAAAATGTTCCACAGTAGACACCTGTCTTGTCACTGATCCATAATCACGCATTTTCACGCATACATCTGAAAACAAATTCATCTCACCTACAATAGGAATGTGGTAATTGTTATCCACAAATAGCCACATATCCTACAATTATCTGCAGGTTCATACTTGTCAACCAAAAGTCAGAGGTCAATGATCAAGAATTGCTCGATGATCAATGCGAATCGCCCCGGCAGTGTCTGGAGTGGTAGAAGCACGACCTACTGATGCTGTACATCTCATATGAACACTGATTATAAAAACAGATGAGTGATATTTGTGACAATCGTGCACCCAAGAAGTGATAATTGTCAAGCAGAGTTTTGTGATGACAATTTGCGTGATAAACTAGTGAAAGTTATAAAGTGAATAAGACAGTGAAGAAGTCTATTACCCAACTAATTGGAAGAGTCTAAAGAAATGACATTTTAGTTTAACTTGCAAAAACTGTAATTGAATTCGCCAATTTGGTTTTGTATAAATATAACTGTTGTATCACCAGTCACACCCAATCACCACAATTAGATAGATGTAAATAAAGAGGATAAAAATTGTATTCACCAGCTTTATTCATTCAATATAGTTGATACTGAGTTTGGTTGAATTTTTATTATATCACAGGTGGTCACATAGCGGAGGTGGCGCAGTAAGGTCTGACTGTTCTCTGAATATTTTCAGTCCAGATACTTTCACAGCCGTGACTATCGAGTGATACCAGTGTACTTCTCTGTCACTGGGACCTCACACATTCTGGAGAGAATACTATTTCTACTCTAGCACTATCATCTCACACATATAAAACCTTCTGCTACAGTGGGGGCTCGTCCGCGGGATATTCTCGTATATCCTGAGCCATCCTCTATCTAATACATCTATCTTTAGTCTATCTTGGGCCACCAATAGAAAAAAAAAAAAAAAAAAAAAAAAAAAAATTTTTTTTTGGGAAATTCTAGAACAAGATTTTTTTCTCAGTAACAGTACCTTAGAGTACTTAGTAAATATTGACTATCACAAGGTTGCACGATTAATTGTGTTGTCCATTTGATAATTATTTTAAGTAAGTTTAGGTAAGTTTTCATACCCTACTTAACTTAATATAATGGCTGACTTAGTGATGTTCAGAACTGCGATCATGCAAATGGGAAAAGAGCTGGACTTGACCGGTGATGCTCTCGTCCAGTATGTCACAACGGAAGTGGACAAACATATGGATAGAGAGGAAAGGAAGCTGCAAGCAGAAGCTGAGAGAGAAGCCAAAAGACTAGAAGCTGAGAGAGAAGCCAAAAGAATGGAAGCTGAAGAAAAGAGGCTGCTGTTGGAAGTTGAGGCTCAAGCCAAGAAATTGGAGGCTGAAGAAAGAAGATTAACAGCTGAGGAAAGGAAGCTACAAGCTGATAGAGACCATGAACTGAGATTAAAAGAGCTTGAAATACAGGCAGTGGCTACTACTAATGGTAGTAGGTCATCTCATTCGGATACCAGCGCCAGCCAAAGCACCTCCAATGGAGCTATGAACTTCCACTTGGACCCATTTGTGGAGAAAGAAGAGGGAATAGAGGATTACCTTGATAGATATGAACGATTGGCCACTACTTATGGCCTAGAAAAAGAAAAGTGGAATTTGAAGTTGTCACAGGGATTGAGAGGTGTATCTTATAACGTCTACTTGAAGATGCAAAAAGAAGATCAGGAAAATTATGAAGCCTCGAAACAAGCATTGTTGGTGCGTTATGAACAAAACGCAGAAGCTTATAGAATGCGATTTAGAACTGCTAAGCTCCAGACAGGAGAAACGTATCAGCAGTTTTCAGCAAGGTTGGAAAGTTACTTGCTGAGGTGGTGTCAGTTAGGAAACTTCAATCAGGATTTTGAAGGGATCAAGGAGATGATGTTGATAGAACAACTCCTGGAGTCCATGTCTCCTGAGACGAAGACATTCCTAGTAGAACATAAAAGAGAGAGATTAGATGAAATAATCATCTATGCAGAAAGTCACAAACTGGCTCACCCCCTGACTCAAGGAAACAAGAGGAAGCAGGGAGATAGTTTCAAGTCACCTCAAAACCAAAACGAGTTTGAACAAAAGGACAATACAACCAAGAACAACCAAAGATATGACTACAAAGACAAGAACCCTCCAGGATATAACAATAAACCCTCACGAAGGGAAGAAAAATGGTGTAAGTTCTGCAAAATGAACAACCACAACACTGATAATTGTGGAAGGAAAAAACCTCTTCATCATGCTGCATGCTTACAGGTGAGGACTTCTGATAGGAAGGAACTGACGGTGATTCAGAATAGCCTCCATCACCCACCTACACAGGAGATAGTGACTGTGAATGGCAAACAAGTCACAGGAATGTATGACACAGGTTTGTCCTATGACGCAGTCGTGTGTGCATCTCTGGTGCACCCTGAACAAATCACCACAGAAACAGTAGATATTCAAGGGCCACTAAAAGGAGCATTACCCCTCACTTTACCCATAGCAAAGATTCATGTCAGTTGTCGCTATGTGGAAGGGGAGATAAATGCAGCAGTGTTAGATGATCCCTTTTACCCCCTGATGTTGGGGCGTAGATATGTTTTCTTGGGAAACCCGGTGAAACCTATGGTTATGGCAGAAATCCAGACCAGGTCTGACTCCAGGAACATAGAGAGGGACACCAAATTAAAATTTCATTCTACTGAAATGAAACGGGCTCAAGTAGCTGACAGCACATTGAAGCCTTGTTTTGGCAAACTGTCAAAACCACATAACACTCCAAGGAAAGGAAATTTCTATATGGAACATGGACTCTTGCATAGGAAAGCTGGCAGAGGGACGAAAAGTCATGGTCAAATTGTTGTACCATCCACCTATAGAAATAAGGTTATAGGCTGGGGGCACATAACTTTGAGTGAACACCTGGGTAATGGTGCCACAAAACAAAGAATAGCCACCCAGTACTACTGGCCAGGTATTACGGAAGACATCAATTGGTATGTAAATTCCTGTCCAGAGTGCACTCATGTAGATTCAGAAAGTCGGCGGAAGAGTCTTCAAAAGTCTACAAGCAAACCAGCCATCATGGGTACTCCCGAGATTTGCACTGGAGGGGAAAGGAAACATCCCACACAGGTTGAATTGCAGTCTGAAACCCATGCACTGGAAGAAAAGAACAAATCACGTAGCCAAAATCAAACATCTACGAATTTGCGAGGGAAAACTGCAACCAACTATCAACGAAAAGAGGGCGGTAAACTTCAAGGGAAACCTACCGACCCCATTTCACCAGCGGTAAGGGCCTGGATGAAAAGCCGAACTGGGAAAAGAGAGATAGCGAAGGATAAATCTATATCCATGAAAACAAAATGTAGGAGCAGATTTTCTTAGTCGACACCCAACTGAGATAGAACGAGAGTAAGAAGAACATTAACTACGGCAAAGCTTACAGTTGTTAGCTGTAGAAATCTACAGCTTAAAAGAGAGGGAGGCTCTGTCGCATGTTACGCATTGCCTAGTTAAATGTTTGAAGACCGAAAAGTGGGACACCAGTGTGCTGACCTGAACAAAGGAATGCAGGGGTATTTTCCTGTGTGTATCTAGGGCAGCCAATCAGAGAAGGGGTTTCCCACGGTCAGATAGAATGACTTCGGCGAGTGTATAAGGAAGAATAAATCGTCCGAAATCATGGTTAGAATTAGACATCGGGAAGGAGAACGGAATGACAGACAAGGATGAGAATGGTCTCCTTTTGACGGGAATATCTTCATTTATGTATAGGTACAAGGAAATTAGAAGGGAGTAAGTAGTTGTGAAGAATTTCGCAAGAATAGTGTCCGTGCATTGAGAAATCCTGTGTTTTTTCCTATTTATAATTCAATATAAAATCGTTAACACGACAGATATAGGAAAACAACATATGGATATAAAGGTCAACTCATGGAGAACGGAAATATATAACTCCAAAGGCTTGAACTGGGAAAGGTGAAATGCACGAGACCAAGGTTTGAAACACCTCTAGCACAAACCCCCCCGAAGTTACAACTTTTTTGGGAAGTTTGCTGGAGTTGCGAGCCTTGTTTCCTGTACGTCCGGTAGCTGCATATATAAGGGCGGACGTAAATGATTTCAAATTCACTTGTACAGCGAGGCAAGACAGAAGGACAACGGCTGGAGAGAGAGAAAACGTGTCACGGCCAATATCTTGTTATTTGCAGCCAGGCAGTTCTGTTACTCCACTAAAGCCAGTCTTTACTGATCTTAATTAGATCCTGCGAGGGTATGTAAAGTTACTATGTAAAATAATACAGTAATTACAACTTTATTTCAGGATTTGTTTAATCTATATGTTATGAAAGTATCATGTATATTAATTTATTACTTGATATGATTGTTGAAGATTGGAACCCGAAATATAACCACGATGACTGAGTCCGTATCAGGGCTAGCACAATCATTATCAGGGCTTATTCATTCTGTCATCAAGTTACTGCACTTTACAGAGCTAACGTGTCAGGCAGGGGGATACTATAACCTCATACCATATATGTGTGTACATATTATTTTGTATTATTTGATTTTATAAAATGTTCCACAGTAGACACCTGTCTTGTCACTGATCCATAATCACGCATTTTCACGCATACATCTGAAAACAAATTCATCTCACCTACAATAGGAATGTGGTAATTGTTATCCACAAATAGCCACATATCCTACAATTATCTGCAGGTTCATACTTGTCAACCAAAAGTCAGAGGTCAATGATCAAGAATTGCTCGATGATCAATGCGAATCGCCCCGGCAGTGTCTGGAGTGGTAGAAGCACGACCTACTGAAGCTGTACATCTCATATGAACACTGATTATAAAAACAGATGAGTGATATTTGTGACAATCGTGCACCCAAGAAGTGATAATTGTCAAGCAGAGTTTTGTGATGACAATTTGCGTGATAAACTAGTGAAAGTTATAAAGTGAATAAGACAGTGAAGAAGTCTATTACCCAACTAATTGGAAGAGTCTAAAGAAATGACATTTTAGTTTAACTTGCAAAAACTGTAATTGAATTCGCCAATTTGGTTTTGTATAAATATAACTGTTGTATCACCAGTCACACCCAATCACCACAATTAGATAGATGTAAATAAAGAGGATAAAAATTGTATTCACCAGCTTTATTCATTCAATATAGTTGATACTGAGTTTGGTTGAATTTTTATTATATCACAGGTGGTCACATAGCGGAGGTGGCGCAGTAAGGTCTGACTGTTCTCTGAATATTTTCAGTCCAGATACTTTCACAGCCGTGACTATCGAGTGATACCAGTGTACTTCTCTGTCACTGGGACCTCACACATTCTGGAGAGAATACTATTTCTACTCTAGCACTATCATCTCACACATATAAAACCTTCTGCTACAAAGGTGTTGTTTTAGGTCTTAGATGAATTCTGTTTCTGACCTCCATTCTCCCCTTCAACTAGATAAGATCTTTCAGAGACCCTCTTATCAATCCTTCCAGGTTGCCAGTTTGGTTGTTCAGGGTCTTGATAGTAGACTGGCTGGTGAGACAACTTGGGCAGATCATGAGCAGTTTTATCATAATACTTCTTCACTGATCTGTCTCTCTTGCCTCTACTTTCAATAACTCTACTGTGAGATGCCACGGGTTTCACTGCAGAAGGTATCAGTGTACGCAGTTTCCTGTTGAGCAGTATTTCTGCTGGACTTTGATCAAACCCTTGTCTCGGCGTATTACGAAGTTCAAGTAGTACCTCATATGCATCTGTATTGTTCTGAACAGTCTTTCTCATCATACTGATACCGTCCACTTGTTACTGTAACACTCATTCGATACTTCACAAGAGTTTCTTGGGGCACACTGGTACAACTCTCATATGTGATGTCTGTCTCTTCTATACTAACGCCACTCAGGCTAAATATAGAGATACGTTGCTAAAGGGTTCTGTATTACAGGCCACGCCCACACAGAGCTATTCCTAAATATGTGTTACTACTGTCACGTCTGGAATATTGAGTGCGTGTGTTGGTTTAGTCGTTTACACCACAGGTACGTACACAAGAGTCATGGATGGTTGTAAACGACTGGTGACATTTAATACTGGTTTATTCACGTCACAACACATTGATATAAAATGCACATAGTCAGGATACAGTTCACAGCACAACACGAGATATATCTTAACATTATAAGGACTGCACACTCGGCAGTTACAATGATATCAGCGCTATAAAGTATCATCAATAACTCAGCGCTATATCTTCCTCAACAACTATCCTCTCACAGGAAACAATGGCCTTTATATAATTCATCAGCGCTACAAAGTATCATCAATAACAATCCTCTCACAGGAGATAATGGCCTTTATATAAATCATCAATAACTATCCTCTCACAGGAGATAATGGCCTTAATATAAATCATCAATAACTATCCTCTCACAGGAAACAATGGCCTTTATATAATTCATCAGCGCTATAAAGTATCATCAATAACAATCCTCTCACAGGAAACAATGGCCTTTATATAATTCATCAGCGCTACAAAGTATCATCAATAACAATCCTCTCACAGGAAACAATGGCCTTTATATAATTCATCAGCGCTACAAAGTATCATCAATAACAATCCTCTCACAGGAAACAATGGCCTTTATATAATTCATCAGCGCTACAAAGTATCATCAATAACAATCCTCTCACAGGAAACAATGGCCTTTAAGGACTGCACACTGCAGTTATCAAAATGGCCTACACAACATCTTCAACTACTATCCTCTCACAGGAAATAATGGCCTTTAAGGACTGCACACTGCAGTTATCAAAATGGCCTACACAAAATCTTCAACTACTATCCTCTCACAGGAAATAATGGCCTTTAAACATTTTCACAATAATCCACACTGCAGTTTTATACTACGCTGTACCCACAGCGAAAAATCAGTCGACATTTTAACTTCAGCACTGCGCAGGCATTTCACTTCCCAAAAAACACATGCTTGACCACCCCGGTCGAACGCCCAGAACACTCTCTTCGAATCACACACTCGTCCCGCTCAACACAGTCACGAGACTTCCTCACTGTCAACACAACTCAGTCAATCAATCATCTGCGGGCTAGCCGCGAGCTATTCTCACCCCGCTCAAAACAATACAGAATAAATATATATCTCACTACTTGAGATGATCAGCGTTTTTCCACGCTATCTGTAATCTATCTCTCGAAACTACCACGAGATATTTTCAAAACAATTCAATAGCCAACAAGCAAACAAGTGCTCCAACTCAAAATCTAACTTGTCTACTAACATTCTTAGGTTTACTTCCCTTACACCAGTTCTGTTCTTAACATCTTACCTCACCCCGGGAGAAAAAAAAAATGATTCTATCATTTTTTTCGACAATTACATCCCCCAAAAAAGTTAAGAGGACAATGAATCTCTAACATATGCGTATAGGAATTACCTTAAGTTAAGTCAAAATAAGACATCTACAAAATATAAGCATTAAGTGAAATGTAAAAAAATGAAGTATCCAATGTAATCAATTAAGCATACTAAAAAATAATGCATTACAAAACCGAGTTAAGTGAATACAGAACAATTAAATAGGAAACAACCGATAGTAAAAGAAAAGACAAGATCAAGCAAAAGAAAAATGATCCGTAATAAAAGTAAGTATGAAATCAGAATATGAGGAAAAAACAATAATATCACATTCAAACAATTTCTTATATGTAAAATAACTACAAATATCACAAGTAGTTACACTATATTAAGTTATACCATTAACCTAACAATACATTATCGACACCACACAAACAAGTAATAGCATTGCTATAACTAAGTTCGAACAATGCACAATCAAGCGCTAATACAACATAACATCCAAAAAAGAAAAAAAACTTTCTTTAAAGAACTAAAATTACTCTACATATCAAACATAGCGCATAGTCAAGCGCTAGGCACACCCAAAAACCAAAAAAAAAAAAAAAAAAATTACAATGTCCGGAAAAAAAAATATTTTCCAAAAATACAATACAAAAATATTTCGTAATGCTAAGTTACATAAAAATAGTATTTTAATTTAATTAATTCAAATCTATAATTAACAAAATAACAAAGAAACTAGATTTAACAAAATGAGAGATATATAACAATTCCTATATCTAAGCAAACACTAATCAACACGTGTAAGTTTTTCAAAAAATACGTCACAGAGAAACACATAGGAAAACACACTATTACCAACATACAAGTTTGCAAATACATGAAACAACGTAATGTATGTTAATCAAGTGCTTAAATCAGATCTCTAGATTCCTCAATCAAATAACAATATCAGCAAACGCTGTTAATTTTCTCTATACAGTTCAATTTAAACTTTTAAATATTTCCGGCTGACAATCACGTTCAGCTTAGCTACAGTGTTATTTAGTTATAAATTTATTTCTATCTCCACTTGATATACTAAAAGTAACTATTGTAACATTACGAGTAATGAGTATGTGCATAGGGCTGGCAAACTCATCATGTACAAAACTATCCTAACTATCACATCTGTAAAAAAAAAAACAAAAAAAAAAAACTGCAAGTTCTACACCAGAGTATAAAAGTCAATAATTATATGGTGTAAATAGGCATAGGTTTGTAACCAGTAAGGTTAAATATAAACCTGCTCATTGCATTCATCAATAGTAAACGACACGTCACTACCATCTAACACACTACACATTATCCAAAACACAATAGTAATAAAAATAGCATCGAAATGAACTAATGCATAATTAAAACAGTCATAAATATCAAGAAAAACTATGGCCATCAAATGATGCATAAAAATGATGATCATAATATAACAACCTATAATGATCTATACAATAGAATACAATAACATCGACTGTCCTAACAAACAAACAAACAAAAATCAAACGCAAACAACAAATCTCCATAGGTCTTGCCGACATCTCATAAACACTAGGGGTAACACGTCCACTGCATAGTTAGCACGCTGATATGTTCCGCTTGAACAGACACTCGGGTACAATGTTGACCTACATTCCTGATGTAAACAGGAGCGCTGACCCATATCGAGAAGTCACCTCTGTTCAAAAAATACAAATGAAAATTTCCATTTTAATGAATGGTAAAATTTACTGAGAACAACGGAGAGTTTAAATAAACAATTACCTAGCAATGTGGTTTGTGTAGAATTCTGGTCACTTCACGATGTCATCAACTCTTCCTTTATGTTCACAACAACGTGATGCTCTTTCAAAATCAGAAACATAACAAGCAGTAGTATTTGTGACATCATTATCATTGCTACTTTGCTTACTAACAATGATTCTAGGCTCATGTCGAGCAAAATTAGCATAATTGCACTTATTATTTGTTGTTTGATCAAAATATTTATCATAATTTCCTCTTTGTTTGAGACCATTATTATGTCTATAATCCCAGTCAGACCTGTTGTGCTTAACATTTCTACTTCGAACGAAAAATCTGTCAGAAAAGTTATTGCACGATTGAAAACCCTTCTTGTATTTGCCTGTACCATTATTTTCAAAATTCTCAGAATAAAAATGTTGAGATACATTAAATTGTCTTTTTTCTCTCTGAGAAGGAAAATTATTATCATATGAATTCCCTTGGTATTTTCTAACCTTAGGATCATCTCTCCTACCAAAACTCTTTCCATTCTTTTCTTTGACAATATGCTTATTTCTAAAAGTATCTTTATCCTTACGCATATAATGGGTTTCCTCATTGGAACCACTACTTATAACTTTATCCCTTGTTATCACCTTATGAGAACTTGCAAAATTAGTTACTCGTTTAATCTTTGGGCTCTTAGCCTGAAATTTATCAGGACTGAATGTTACATTATCATTCTCTCTATTACACTGCCGCCAAGAATCATTGCTATTGGAATCAGAATCAAAAGATCTTGGAAAGTTATATTTTCCCCGAAAAGATCTTTGTACATCACATTTAACCTTTTTATTAGCAAAGATTGTATGAGGCTGGCTCTTTGCTTTTCCAACTTGTTGGCAAACAACTTTCTGTCTAGCATTGTCAACATTGACAGTAGACCATATCTTGTTGTTCAAAGTAATATCGAGTAGGGCCTCTACTCTTTTTGTCCCTTCTGCAATTTCAACATTTTTTTGTGAAATTTCTCCACTTAATTTCCTATTTAATTTGTCAAATGTCAAAACTTTACTTCTCTCCTCTGTTAGCAATCTCTCAATCCTAATCATCTTCTCTCTCTCTCAGTCGTTAACTCTTCTAATTTGTCTTTCTCATCCTTTTCTTTATTTGCACTTAATTGTCGTGTTTCATTCTCACTATCCTCATTATTCATTAGCTCTTCAACTTCATTCGGAAATTCAGTATAATTCTCTTCTTCAATACCAGAATTTACTTTATTCAACAAATCAAGAAGCGTCTTTGTATAAGACCTATCACGGTCAGTTGTCTCAGGTCCTAATTTACCACATCTCTCTTTGTTTTCCTGAAGTTGTTGCTTAAGATCACTAACCTCATCATTTCTATAATGCACTTGATTTTCCAAATCCTTGGCTTTGCCCAATGCAGCATCTAACGCCGCTTGCACTTTATTAAGTTCTATGTTTGACTTATCTAAATCATTTATTAGTCTCGACACTGTTTCTTGTAATTTACTCTTTTCAGTAATATCTTGCAAAAAATTAGCCCTTTCCTGTAGAGCAATCTGTTTGTTTTTCTTCATCCGCTCCTCCTCTTCTAATTCCTTTTTGTTATCCTCCTGCATGTTGTTGCCGATCATATTGTGTACAATCTTATGCATATAATTGTGTCCAGCCCGAGTATAATCGTACACCATCGGACGTAGGCATTCTAACAACACCGCCAAATCTCTAGCCATGATCATTTCAGGATTTGAATGAGGGTTATCGTCAGTAAAAAACTTTATGGCTGCTACCGCATTAAACAAAAACCCATCCAGCACGTATCTATCAAGTGCTGGGCCTTGTAATTCCTCAACATATTCACCTACTTCCGCTAAATATTCTAGTATAGGCCTCATATCATCTGGATTATCATCAAAATCCATGGTGATTCAATCACCCAGTCAACCATATATCTATACCAGTATAATTATTAATATCGCAAGTTTATGTTTCAAGAAGTTCTGACAATTACCCTTCCATTTCACCCAGTTAAGTATCTATACCTGAAATTGCAAATATTTATTAACTTTGTATCCCCAATTCCTCTTCCATATGAGGGAAGTCAACATATATCATACAACCATCAATACTTATGCATTAAATCCTAACTATATGTCAGTATAGACCTAGATAACAAAAACAAAAGTTATCAACAGAATAGGTAATGCTCGTTGACATACATGAAGGCGACACAGTCCACACAACAAAAAAACCACTTATCTTGAATGAAAACAATACCGTTCCTTTCCGCTAACACCCTGGATATCACAAAGTTCAATGGTAAAGCAATCGACCACAGAAAGGCATTGGAACTTGACACCTTTCCCCTCAGGTCTTGATTCAACACGCTACGTGCTTGCACACCGCACAGGAAAACAGGAAATGGGTCACCGTCTGTCAATTTCGTTGAAAGAAGGTATACCGCTCGTTCATACTGCCTGACGTTTACTTGAACTGGTACTCTAGGACTGGAACAGGTAACATTGCCACTATTGTACTGCGGCACACTTGTAGAAGGATTGACCTTATTTGGGTATACGCCACTATATACTTGAACTTGTATACAGACGCCACTGTATATCATGACATCTCATAATCTTGAGTAATAAATTCCTTTAATTGCGAATATGGCATGAGTATCAGGTCCTACCATACTGGCCACCAGCTGATACCGTCCACTTGTTACTGTAACACTCATTCGATACTTCACAAGAGTTTCTTGGGGCACACTGGTACAACTCTCATATGTGATGTCTGTCTCTTCTATACTAACGCCACTCAGGCTAAATATAGAGATACTTTGCTAAAGGGTTCTGTATTACAGGCCACGCCCACACAGGGCTATTCCTAAATATGTGTTACTACTGTCACGTCTGGAATATTGAGTGCGTGTGTTGGTTTAGTCGTTTACACCACAGGTACGTACACAAGAGTCATGGATGGTTGTAAACGACTGGTGACATTTAATACTGGTTTATTCACGTCACAACACATTGATATAAAATGCACATAGTCAGGATACAGTTCACAGCACAACACAAGATATATCTTAACACTATAAAGACTGCAAACTCGGCAGTTACAATGATATCAGCGCTATAAAGTATCATCAATAACTCAGCGCTATCTCTTCCTCAACAACTATCCTCTCACAAGAAACAATGGCCTCTATATAATTCATCAGCGCTACAAAGTATCATCAATAACAATCCTCTCACAGGAGATAATGGCCTTTATATAAATCATCAATAACTATCCTCTCACAGGAGATAACGGCCTTTATATAAATCATCAATAACTATCCTCTCACAGGAAACAATGGCCTTTATATAATTCATCAGCGCTATAAAGTATCATCAATAACAATCCTCTCACAGGAAACAATGGCCTTTATATAATTCATCAGCGCTACAAAGTATCATCAATAACAATCCTCTCACAGGAAACAATGGCCTTTATATAATTCATCAGCGCTACAAAGTATCATCAATAACAATCCTCTCACAGGAAACAATGGCCTTTATATAATTCATCAGC
Source organism: Oreohelix idahoensis (assembly GCA_024509875.1). Lineage (NCBI taxonomy): Eukaryota > Metazoa > Mollusca > Gastropoda > Stylommatophora > Oreohelicidae > Oreohelix > Oreohelix idahoensis. Next base: position 32,167 of record JAMPIV010002758.1, on the reverse strand, counting down.
GCTACAAAGTATCATCAATAACAATCCTCTCACAGGAAACAATGGCCTTTAAGGACTGCACACTGCAGTTATCAAAATGGCCTACACAACATCTTCAACTACTATCCTCTCACAGGAAATAATGGCCTTTAAGGACTGCACACTGCAGTTATCAAAATGGCCTACACAAAATCTTCAACTACTATCCTCTCACAGGAAATAATGGCCTTTAAACATTTTCACAATAATTCACACTGCAGTTTTATACTACGCTGTACCCACAGCGAAAAATCAGTTGACATTTTAACTTCAGCACTGCGCAGGCATTTCACTTCCCAAAAAACACATGCTTGACCACCCCGGTCGAACGCCCAGAACACTCTCTTCGAATCACACACTCGTCCCACTCAACACAGTCACGAGACTTCCTCACTGTCAACACAACTCAGTCAATCAATCATCTGCGGGCTAGCTGCGAGCTATTCTCACCCCGCTCAAAACAATACAGAATAAATATATATCTCACTACTTGAGATGATCAGCGTTTTTCCACGCTATCTGTAATCTATCTCTCGAAACTACCACGAGATATTTTCAAAACAATTCAATAGCCAACAAGCAAACAAGTGCTCCAACTCAAAATCTAACTTGTCTACTAACATTCTTAGGTTTACTTCCCTTACACCAGTTCTGTTCTTAACACATACCCTTGATGAGTTTCACAGCAGATTCAGCTAATCCATTGGCTTTATGGTGACCTGGTGCTAGTATTCCTCATCTAGCAGTAAATGATCTGAACTATGCAGACGTAAACTGAGTACCTTGGTCAGATACAATAACTTTAGGGACACCATAACGAGCAAAATGAGACTTCAATTTCCTGATGACTAACTGTGCTGCCAATTGTAGGTAGAAAGTCTACTTCAATGAAGTTGGAAAAATAGTCAATCAGAACTAAATAATATCGGCCTTCTATAATAAAGATGTCAGTGCCAACTTTCTCCTAGGGTGATAAACATCTTGAGTGTTGGTTTAAAGGTTCTTTAGTATTCCTTGCCTTAGTTTCTTGACATTCTGGACAACTGTCAGCTATCTGTCGAATCTCAGCTGTCTTGCCGTTCCAAAACAGACAACTTCTGGCCCGGCGCATCATGCTGTCAAATGCAAGATGAGCAGTGTGTAGCTTCTGCTTGATTTCAGGCCTCAGTGCTTTTGGGATAAGAATACGCTCTCTTATAAGTATTATGCCTTGTTCTGTTGTCAGAGTGTCACGAATGTCAAAATAAGGCATAAACTCAGCTGGTACATCAGACTTTCTTTTAGGCCACCCATCCAAAATGGTCGACTTCAACCTCTGAAGCACGCTGTCTTTGAGAGTTTCAGCTTTAATCTTTTCCATCATCACATCTGGTATTTCAGGTAATCTTACAGGTGCATCAGCTCCTGCATTGCTCTCTCTATCAGCTAAGGAATCCAATGTGACATTATGAATACAAACTCTGGACAGTGTGTCGGCTATAAGAAGATCGGAACCTTGTACCCATTGGAATTCAAAGTCATATCGTTGGCTGCGCATCAGTAAATTCTGCAGTCTTCGAAGAATTTGACTCAGAGGTTTGTTAACGATGGCTGCCAAAGGTTTATGGTCGTTGATGACTGTAACTTTCCTTCCATAAGTGTACTGGTCAAAGCGTTCCAAACTATATACAACAGCTAAGAGTTCCTTCTCAATTTGAGCCCAGCGTTGTTCTGTTTCAGTTAGAGCTCTTGAAGCAAACTCTATTGGATGGCCATTTTGTAGGAGGACAGCCCCAAGTCCATAGCTGCTACTATCAACTTGAATACACAAAGATTCATCAGGATCATAGTATGCGAGTACTGGAGTAGAAGTAATCAATTTCTTGATTCTCTTGAAAGCTTGTTCACATTCAGCAGACCAGATAAAGGGAGTATCCTTACGGGTAAGTTCTCTTATTGGATGAAGAACTTCTGAAAGATTGTTGAGAAACTTTGCTAGATACTGTATCATGCCGCAAAATCTGCGAACCTCATGACAGTCCTTAGGAACGGGCATGTTTAGTATTGTCTCAATTTTTTTCTTGTCTGGTTCAACACCTCGAGCAGTAATAAGGTTTCCCATGAAGGTAATTTCTTCTTTCTTCTCTTGAGCTTTAGCTTCATTCAGTTTAATGCCTTTCTCTTTACACCTATGTTTCAGTGCTTTAAGCTTCAGATCATGGTCCTTAATTGCTTGCTGTCTGTTTGATCCACAACCTGCAATAACTATGTCATCAGCAACATTGATGCAACCATGAAGACCCTCCAGAGCTTGTGCTAGATGCCTCTGGAAAATTTCACTGCTTACATTCAAACCAAATGGTAATCTAGACCATCTGAACCTACCAAAAGGTGTAATCATTGTTGTAAGTTTACTAGACTTCTTATCAAGTTTGATATGCCAGAATGCTTCTTTGATATCCAGCTTTGTGAAAATCTTGGCATTATTGAGTTCAGGCAATACATCATCCAAAGTTGGTAATCTGTAATGCTCTCTCTGCAAAGCCTCATTCAGGGGTCTAGGATCAATGCATATTCTTAAAGAACCATCAGACTTTTCAACAACAGCCATTTGGTTAACCCATTCAGTCGGTTCTTCTACTGGTATTAATATACCTCTGTTCATTAGATTTTGAAGCTCTGACTTTACCTTGCTCTTAAGTGAAAATGGTATTTTTCTGCACGGCAGTGCCTTTGGACGAATATTAGGATCAATATGCAACACAGCTTCATCCAGGACACCTAGATGGTTATCAGAGTTATGATCATTATCTAAACTGTCAGTAGCCACCTTAGCAATACATCTGTTTGTGTTGACTGTCACAAACTGTAGATCCTGCAGTGTGTTGTTGCCCAGCAAACATGTGAATCTATTTTTCACAACAGTAAACCTTATATTGTGTTTTGTCCCAGTCTTAGGATTCTCAGCAGTTAATATAACTTCTCCCAGTGGAGTCATCTTAGTACCATTCCACATAACAAACCTCTGTTTAGTGGGTAACAATTGTTCTTGCATCACAAAGCGTTGACAGATTGTATTCACATCAGCTGCTGTGTCTAACTGAAATTTTACCATTTTTCCATTGACAATGAGTTGTGCAGATGTACACGTTTTGTTAGACTTCACACAATTAAGAAAAACTTCAGAATCTTCCACTGACTCTGTGTGAACAGTGTGAACTTTCTTGCATTTAACTTTGAAATGGTTTCTTCCCCCACAGTTTGAGCAAAACTTCCCCCATGCAGGACACTTTTTCTTAATCAATAGATGTTTCTGTCCGCAGTAATGACACTCCTTTCTAGGTTCAAAGTACCCACTGTCAGTGTTACTTTGACAGGCTTTACCAGCAGCATGCCCAGTGTCTCTCTTGGGAGGTTTATGGTTGAGTGATTTTTTCTGTACCTTTTCAACCCTTGCTTCAGAAGGTTGTACTGTATTACTCATCTCTCTTATGTCGTTTCCAGTTTGCTCGAAGACTCTGCATATGTGAATGGCTTTCTTTAGATCGAGGTCAGCTTCTCTCAAGAGCTTCTCTTGTAACCTTTTGTTAACAGTAAAGACAATTTTGTCTCTTATCATACGATCCTTGTCGTTAAAGTTGCATAAATCTGCCTTATCTCTCAGCTCAGTCCAGAAAGAATTAAAAGGATCTTGAAGAGGTGTGTTCCAGAATCTGAACGTATGGCATGACGAAATGTCTAACAATGGTATGCAAGCAATAACCCCTCACCTCAGAAGTCAGGTCAGCAAGTGTTACAAGACCTTCAGGGTTCGAATTCTGTAGAAGACCATGTTAGCATAATAGGGTTAAGTATACTCTATTAGTAATCACTAAGGGAACAAACAATATGACTAAATATCGAAACATATATATACAACATCAACAATTGGTATCTTAATTTTACTTCAATTTTTTAATTGTTCCACTCATGTCATGAGACCTTGTGGGAATTATTTTGTCCACCTGAAAGCTTTAGCCACACTCTTTAATTATACCAACAGTAGAACCGATACTCCGAAAAGGAAAGCACTGCTAGAGACTGTAACTACTTTGACGTAAACTTTCTGCACTAGTGGCTTCCTCCGCCATAAGAAAAATAAGAGAGGAATTATGATGATGACAAAGCTACCCTTTCTAACGGGAAACAGAATTAAAGAGTTTTAATTCTGACCTTCGTCCAAACCATGTTTTATTTTTTTTTGTTCTTACAATTATTATCGTTCAGCTCCATGTCGAGAATAAGCCTTCAACAAATATCGTCCAAGATTTTTTCTTCTTTCATATATTTTTATGCCTTTCATTTACATCTCCAGTTCTCTTCTCCATGAACTCTCTTTCTCTCTGTATTTCTCTCTGTACTTCTCTTACCATGTGGAGTTAGTTCAGAACAGGGACACTCTTGTAAAGCTATCAACGGGTTCTCTTAATTTAATGTATGCCCAATTCGTCATCATCGTCTTCTCCTCTCTGGTTCCACTGGCACCTGCCTGGGTTATCTGATCAGTTCCATATTGGTGATCCTATCATACCATTTCAATTCTTCTGTTCTACTGGCACCAGCCTGGGTTATCTGATCAGTTCCATATTGGTGATCCTGTCATACCATTTCAATTCTTCTGTTCCACTGGCACCAGCCTGGGTTATCTGATCAGTTCCATATTGGTGATCCTGTCATACCATTTCAATTCTTCTGTTCTACTGGCACCTGCCTGGGTTATCTGATCAGTTCCATATGGGTGATCCTGTCATACCATTTCAATTCTTCTGTTCCACTGGCACCAGCCTGGGTTATCTGATCAGTTCCATATTGGTGATCCTGTCATACCATTTCAATTGGTGATCCTGTCATACCATTTCAATTGGTGATCCTGTCATACCATTTCAATTGGTGATCCTGTCATACCATTTCAATTCTTCTGTTCTACGCAAGCGCCCATTAGTTAAAGCCTGTAACTTGGTTTTTGTTTTTATTGTACTCCATGTTTCAATTATTGAGCTCCCGATTGGCAGAGTGGTTAGAGCGTTGGTCGCTCGAGGCAAAGGTGCCGGGTTCGAATCACGGTACCAACACGCCCCAGTCTACCCAGCTGTAAATGGGTACCTGACTGAGTTAGGGAAAGAAAAGGCAGCAAGGAAGGGAAATGGTCAACCCACCTCTCGATGCTGGACCTAGTATGGTGAAGTTTCTAACACTTCACTCCCTACGGCAGTATCTGCTATATGAATACTTTTAATTTTTATGTTTCAGTTCATACAATAGACATGGTTTGACATTTGAGTTTTTTGTGTATGATTTAATTTAATACTTTGGAAAACATTGTCTGTCTCATTACATGTTTTTTACTCTCTACACTACCATTCTTAGGTTTTATCCACGAGAAGATGGATGCCAAATTCTCTCTCCCCCCTTCCTCCTCCTCCTCCAATGATGTATTCAAAGAAATAGTAAACTGTGATAAAATATATCGTAGTATTAATACAAAGTCGGTGTAAACCGATTAAGTAATATTTGTAAAGGAGAATAATGGGCCGAAACACTTGTTCGACGGGGGGACTACTTCTGATGATCAGATTGCCTCCTGTTGTATCGCTCTGTATAGAATTTCCTGTTGTATCGCTCTGTATAGAATTTCCTATCATCAAAGTCTTGTAAGTCTTATAAGCAACAATGAAATATATTTTATGGCCAATATTGTTGTCGTTTTCGTTGCTGTAGAATGCGCCAACGTATTTTATTTGTGAATGACGCATCTATAGCGTCCCCGATCTCGGGATAATAATAGACTGCTGGGTTTTGTTTCTTTCGCTATCATTATGTTTATAGATGGGTATTTATTATTTTACGGCCTTCAAAGCATTTCATTTCTTAGCTTAATTAAAAAAAAAAAAAAGAAACTTGTATTTAAAATCGAACTCGCATTGTAGATTTACTGCGTTTCAATTTTTTTTTTTTTTTGGCATGCGGCTCCGTTCCTTAGAACGGTACATTTCTAACCTATCAAGTTTTGACCGGTGTTGCAGGAAGGACGCACTTAACGCTTGGGAACACTGAACAGTGCCTCCTACCTGACGGTACCGGACACACTACAGTGAACCTTACCTGCTAGGTAGGAAGCACTGAACACTGGTAGGAATGACAACATTTTAAAGGTTAAAAAAAAAAACAAAAAAAAAAAAACCTGTACATAAATATAATTAATGCTGTACTGTATGTATTGAGAAATGAATGTGGCAATAAAACCAAGGCAATAATACACGATAATGCGTTTTTTTTTCTCTACTTGGCAGTGTATAAATAAAGAGTATTAATAAAGTAAAACTGGATAGATGACATTCCTTCGAAACATAGATTTAACCAACGAAAATCAGTATAAGTCTAATCTGTTAAAAATATGTATTTTGCTTATTTAGTAACTACTATTACCAAAAGAGTATTAAAAACTATTTTTTACCTTAATATAAAAAGTCAAATAATTTTTAACGTCATCTGCTCGCATTGTGAAAAAAAACCTTCTCTTTGACCAGAACGTACTTATCGTGGTGCGAGCAACGACAGAAGCATATTTTTTTCGTCCGTAATAAGTTAAATTGTAATCGAGTTCAAGTTGTTGTAGATAAGTAGCTGTTTTGAATTACAATACAAGAGCACATAAAAAAAATACGAATCTTTATGAAAGCTTTTGAAAGAATCATATGTCATTTAATGTTGAGAGTTTTCACATGTGATTTTCAGTGATGTTCATTTTTATATTTCATGGAATTTCAGCTATACAAAAATTAGTTCAGTTTACTGAATGCTAATATACAAAACAATACAAAACAATATTAATTCCTAAAATAAAATAAGTAATAGCTTTGTTAACATTTCAAAATAGATATATTTCTCACTTTATAAGACATCAATGACGGTTATCATCATCATCATCATCAGTTGCCATCTCCACAACGGAGGTTGGCTGTAATGGATCTCCAACGTCTTCTGTCTCTTGTCTTGGTGGTACACTCTGATAGACTCTTTCCCGTCCATCTCTTGATGTTATCTTCCCACTTATAGCGCTGTCTTCCCCTTGCACGTTTACCTTCAACTCTCCCTTCTGTTATGGTCTTCTGCAAGGTGTTATGCCTTTTTATGTGGCCAAAGTATTTTAGCTGCCGAACTTTGACCTCTCTCATTAGTTCTCTTTTCATACCTAGATTTTCTAGGACCTCCTTATTTGTTTTCATCTCTTTCCATGAGATACGCCCCATTCTTCTATATATCCACATTTCAAGAGCCTCAATTCTTTCTTCCAAATGCTTATTCATCGTCCATGTTTCTGCACCATACAGAAATGCAGAATATATATAACACTTTATGATTCTCAGTTTTAATTTATGAGATAACTGTTTGGATGTCAGTATATGTTTCATGTTGTTGAATGTAGCTTTGGCCATTCCTATTCTCTTCTTGATTTCTGTTTCACATCTGCCATCTTCTGTTATTATATGACCAAGATATACGTAGCTCTTGACTTGTTCCAGGATTTTCCCATTTACGCTTATCTTTAATGTGGGTTTATCATCTGTTTTGCTAATTATCATAGTTTTAGTTTTCTCAATATTAATGTCGAGTCCATATTCATGACTTATACTGTTCACTTGCTTCACTAGTTCTTTATTATACGTGCTAGTAAAACGAAGGCAATAATACATCATAAATGTGTTTTTTCTACTTGGTAAGGCATCTGCTGGGAACAAATAAAGAGTATTAATAACGTTTTATTACCTACACCAGTACTAGATTTTCTTCGTCTTGCTTGGAAGGTTGGTCCAAAAATGATAAAAGTAGTCTCTCTTTCTCCAATAAGCATTGTTGGAGTAACATAAGCAATTGGATGAGGTCCAGTGTGGATTCCGAGCAAACCGAAGTACTCAAGACCTAATCTTCACACTCAGACAGCTGAGTGAAAAGGTTCTTGTGTATAAGAGTGAGATCCATCTTTGTGTCATAGATCTGGAAAAGGCGTTTGACAGGGTCCCCTGGAGCAAACTTTGGGGCTGTGTGGCAAGGAAGAACATTCCAGTACCTCTGATTCATGCTATACAAAGCTTCTACAAGTCTTGTAGAAATTTTGTGTGGACAGCAAACCATAAGTCAGAAGAGTTCAGGACCACCACTGGTGTAAGACAAGGTGATATCCTGTCACCTTATCTTTTCATACTCCTCATGGACGATGTTATCAAGGCATGTAAGGAGAGAACAAGAAAGTATTCAGTGGGGTACTGGAAGATGAGACAGGTCTGTATTTCAGAGCTGGCATTTGCTGATGATGGTGCCCTGATTGCTAAATCAGAGGCACATCTCCAATCGAACATGCAAGTATTGAAGGAAGAGCTGGAGAAGAGAGGGATGGTCCTAAGCAGCTCTAAAACAAAATCCATGGTGATATCACGAGAAGAAAGAAGACACCAGATTAAGCTGGGAGAACAGGTCCTGGAGCAGGTCGACCACTTTAAATATCTCGGAGCTATTATAGACCGAAAGGGAGGCATCAAAGAAGAGTTGGCCACTCGAAAAGCTGCTGCTGTGAGACTTTTTCAGGCCACAAATCGATGATTCCTCAGCAAGAGAGAGGTTGGTAAGAAAACGAAGATGGCTGTATACCGCTCCATCTATGTCCCAGTCTTGACATATGGATGCGAGTCATGGGCAATGACTACAACCCACAAAAGCCAGATCCAAACCTCAGAAATGAGGTATCTGAGGAAGGTGGTTGAAGTAACAAGAAGAGACATTGTCCGCAACCAGACGATACGTCAAGGCCTAAAATCCCACACCCTGCAGACCCAAGTAGAACAGTCTCAACTAAGATGGTTTGGCCATGTCTGCAGAATGGGAGAAGATCGGCTACCACGACAAGCATGGGTAACAAAGAGCCAGGGATCCAGACCTCCAGGACGACCCAGAGTTCGCTGGGAGGACAACATTAGACAATCTTTGAAGGACCGAGGACTAGAATGGAACCAGGCCAGGAGGAAGACTGCCGATAGGATTGTCTGGCGCGCTCTCTTCCAAATCTCTACACCTCACAGAAGAAGGGGAACGACTAAGTAAGTAAGGGGTGACATAAGTATGTTTCCTAATAGGCTGTCAATCACCTGACCATCGATTTATGTTGTATTTATTCTCAGAACAATCCACTATTCACTTTTCAGAAAATTTATGGTAGCAATAAAATCGTAATCTTTCTTCCATGCCCGAATAATTAAAAGGGTTTGTCTCTCCTCCTGGTGCCTCTGAGTCGGGCGATTCTTATCTCAACTTACCTGATGACGTGAGGCATTTATGACCGTTAATGTGAAGCGTTCACCATAATGCGCAGTTATGATGCAACAACTTCTAGCGAAGAAGTCTGCAGTAGTTTCTGTTATAACGTATAACCTAATTAACATGCAGAGTAGGAAACTAGGTGATACCACTGCAGCTATTATTGAACTCTAAAAGAAAGTTGAATGTACAATTTGATGTAATTGCCAACACATTAAAAATTGTGAGAAGAACTCTGTTCGAGATCAGAAGCAACTGAAACTCCTATATTATGTAAAAATAAACTTACTTAAAAAAGAAAGTGGTTAACTCCTAAAACAGTTTTTCATAATGAATTATACATATTGATAAGTACACTTGTTTTTTAAAAATTTTGTTTGCACTCAGTACTGTATATATTGCACGCATGTTTAAAATCACTGACCATTTAAATTAAGCGCATGTCACAGCGCTTTCATTTCTTCCCATTTTCGTATATATCACTGTATGTTATCATTTTATATAAATTATTTAATGTAAACCCAGTAACGGTAGTCATGTCTCAAATGTATTCCCTAAAATTAGCTCGTAAAAATTTGGTTCTTGAACACGTATACTAAGATTTAACTTCATCCGCTCTTGACATTTCGTCTCAGTATGATGCCTATTAATAATTAAATCAAGCTTATTTCATGTCTTTTTCTTATTGGAGACAATCTGTTTGTATATATACATTGCGATATAACTACCAAGATCTTTCTTTCATATTTTTTTTAGTTTAAGAATTATAATTAATAAAATTCAGAGGTACAATTATATACAATATTATTTATTTACGTATTTTTTTAGCACCCGATTGACAGAGTGGTTAGAGCGCTGGTCTCTCGCAGCAAAAGTGTTGGGTATGATTCACGGTATCAAAACGTAAATGTAAATGGGTACCTGACTTTGCTCGTGAATTATGGAAGTAAAAGGCAGCAAGTAAGGAAACTGGTCACCTCATCTCTCGATGCTGGACCAAGTATAGTGAAGTCTCTAACACCTCACTCCACTAAGGCAGTATCTGCTATGGGACCACCTTTACATTATATTTATTATTCACTGCCCAAGAAATTATGATCGCACTGCACGTACCATACCGATACCTGTTTGGAATGAACATTGAAATAATATTTTCCCAACATATATTTTAGACGAAATTTGTTTTCACAATAAATGAATATCACATGAAGCAAACATAAACAAATCTTTACTCTTTCTCTCTCCAGTCTTTTTCCTGTAAAGGAAAGAACGGTTTTAATATTTGCCTAATGGATTATAATAGCTACAACGCAGTGCGATATACCTATTTTTTTTTTCAGACAAGAATTACTGTACAGTGCTTCGTGCCCGAGTTAAGTGCCTGTTACCTAGGCAGGAATCAAGAGCAAGACACGTGCCAGTGGAAAAAGAGTTGAGAAGAAGACGCTAGCGATGGATTGGACACACACTGAGGAAACCCGCTGATGTCATTGCAAGGCAGTGTCACGGATTGACTGATAATTTTATTTTACCAACACGTCCCACTTTTCTTACTCTTTTAATGTCTACGTAGCTCATTATTCCCCTCTCAGACCCCACCCCGCAGTTTTATTTCGTTCTGGCCTTCATTATAAATTCCCCACTTGGTCAGTAGCGGTCAGCTTACGAAAATATTACCTAAGCTGCACCTGGTGTTGTCTGAATAGGGGAACGGTTCTTGCTGGTAACAGTGTTTGATCACGAGTGAGATGTAGTTTCTTTGAAGAAGCGAACCGCTAGCCTACTACAGTCGGTAGCGCGAGCAAAGGGGAGACAAAACTCACGTTCGTTCCTGTAGCAAAGTTGATTTTGCTGGGGAGGTTATGCTGGTATCCTAAAAAGAATGAAAAGGTGTCTGCTATAACCGTGTGAGGTCAAGCACATGTAGGTCTCTGACTCTATAGATGACGATGATGAATTATGTGCAGAGAACCTAACGCTACCTCCCTAGGTCTCACACGGTCAATCTTCTGGCTCTAGTGTATGGTGTACCTAGTGTCTAGGGGAGAAATGAATGATGGTACACAACAATCAAACACTTTAAGTTTCTATTAAAGAAGTTAATAACTAGCAGTTAAGTTTTTCTTTGAATAAATATTTACAATTTATTTTGCCTGTCCATTCATAGCTTGTGGACAGGTCTTGGAAAATAAGGACAAGGTAGTTTACAGAATAGAACAATTAAAAATGTTGGGACAATCTGCCCAATAACTAAAAGTTATTATGTAGTTATAAATGTCCTTCCTGTATGAAATATTAAATTAGTTCACTTTAGTTATCTAATTTATAAATGTCCTTCCTGGATTAAATATTACAGAGTTCACTTTAGTTATCTACCGGGAGAGTCACTGTATATGAGGGCAGTAGTTCATCCTACCCTCATAAAATTCCTGTGTAATATTTTGAAACACAAGAAAATGTCAGAGATGCCCCAGATGTTTTACTCTTCACCTGGGAGTCCTTGTTGTAAGATAATTCAATGGGTAGTTGCAGAAATTTCAAGTTCAACACTCGCCAAAGCTCCTACTGGATATTCAACAGCATATAAGTCTGGTTGGAGACTGGTTGGCGTTTATAAGCACTCAGCAGGTTTCCTGTCACCAGCCGGCAACAGGAACATAGACCCTCTGCAACAAAAGGACACCCTGGCCTTTTATCTCTGATCATTTATTCTAACACTTAATTCCCTACGTGGGTATGGGGTCAGCCTTGCGTGCCTTACAAATGCACTCGCCCCGAATTGTACAGGACTCCCACCTGGTTGTGACCACACTTCAAGTCCTTATAGTAGATACGCCACTGTACGTTCACATACTTTTCCTCCATGCAATAATGTGGAGTAACCACATTTCCTCTGATATGATATTATTTTCTTTTCTTTTCAATTATATTTGCTTTAGGCATGTAAACAGTGTTCATTGAACACAGAGGCTTACTAATCTATTTTAATACAATAATATGTCAACATAATTATAACAACATACATCAGTCAGATACCGTTTAATGTGTGGACTCAACAATGACTGCTTCCGACATGTCCTTCACTTTTCCCCCAATAGCAGTATCTAACTTTGTAGTTTGACCAAACATATTAAATTTCATAAAATATCCTTACCACAATCAAGAAATATATATAAACAAATGACGCTGATTTTGTGAAGAAATGGCCTCAGCTTCCTCCGAACTGCACAGACTGTGAATTTATTCTTTATTTAAGTTTAAAATGAACACAGCTGTTTTTCAGCGTATTTGTATACAAATTTTAGTTCAACTGGCAATGAATAATCAAAGCCTTTTGCTAATATCTACCAGCACTAGCCAATCGTAACGTTCTACTACTTGAAATCAAATGCAGTTTGAATGAAAAACCCAAAATAATTTTGAATAACTGGTGGTCGATTGGCCCGTCTGCTCTAGTCATGCCCAATACAAAAGATATCACGTTAGGATTACATTTCTCCTACCGTTCCCCTTTCCCATTCATACTCTGTTCACCCCAAGTGAATTTGAATGTACCTCCCTGCCTCTTTTTCCAGCTCGAGTCCCCCTAACGTTACAAAAAAAAAACATGAGCAGGAACGCCAGTGTGTCTGGTCGTGTGTTCTTAGATATTAGTATTTCTTCAATAACTTCTCTAATACTGGGGCTATCATATTATTTAAAGTACATTCTTACTCATCTAACTCTACGTCATACTACCATATAATTCTTATGGGGAACTTCATAATGGTTTAAAATGTCCAATTTATGTCATAGTCTATCGTCAAATAAAATTTTACACAAGTCCGCCATCTTTCCTCTCCTTCATCTTGCGAGCATGCATTTTTCAAATAACTAACTTGTTTTAGTTACGTCAGAAATGCTACCACTAGGAGGAAATAAAATTGTCTGCGTGGTTATGCCTTGGCTGGCTTTTCCGCAGTGTGAATATATGCGTTGCAGACTGTGTCAGCGAAGCGGGGTGTAGACGGGGCGGGTTTAAGAATTTGCGTTACTAGTTAGCATTGTATCGTGTAATACTACCAAAAAATGTAAGGATTACTACTGATTTTGCTACAAAGTTGACAGAAAGTGTTACTTCAGATAGCTATATTGCGGTATGCTTCCGCCAATAGTTAATTGTAAGGCTAGACTACAAAGTGTATGCAGCAGATTTGGCAAAAGTTAAATATTAGTAGTGTTTGTCTAAAACGAAACTAAAGCGTGTCAGACTTTTTCCGTGAAATCGTTCTATAGGCTTAGCACTGTGCAAAAAGCAGCGCTGCTGGCTTCGAAGATGCCAACCGTCAGACACATGCGGGCTAATGTATTGATTATCGTTTTATGCCTAAATCGTACTGAATTGAGCGTTTATTCTCGCATATTTTGCTACACACCTCCCATCCTAAAACATGCATTCATTTGCAGGTTATAATATGCGAGATAACTTAGCTCCATGAAGTCTTACTCGTTTTTCTGATCTTCATCATAAGGATGTCTGCTCAAAAAGTCTGCGCCAACGTTCAAAGGGCCGGGAATGTATTCTATTAAAAATGAGTATGGTTGCAACAAGAGAGACCATCTCAATAATCTAGAATTTTCATGCTTTTGCCTGTGATAAGAACACGAGGGGAGAATGATCCGTTTGGACCACAAATGTCCGGCCATATAAATAAATCTGGAATTTCTTTATAGCCCATATTAAAGTGAGACATTCTTTTTCACTGGTTGAGTAATTTTTTTCCGCCTTGTTCAATCTGCGTCTAGCATACGCGACTGGGTTCAATTCCCCATCTTGTGAGGAGGACCTTTGCAATAATGTAGCGCCCAGGCCTACATTGCTTGCGTCACTTCTCACAATAAATTCTTTAGTCAAGTCAGGCAATTGCAACACTGGCCTGCTTGTAAGCTTCTCTTTTAACTCCTGGTAAGCCAATTCACACTGTGCTGACCAAATTATAGTATCAGGTTGACCTTTGCGAGTTAAATCGGTCAAAGGAGCACATATAGAGTTACAATGTTTGATATACTTTTGGTAAAACCACACAGAGACACGAAAGATCGCACATCTTTTTTTGTTTGTGGTCTAAGTGCTCTTTTTTAGTTTTTCCAGATTCTTGGGATCAGGGGTCAAGCTACCCTGATGTACTGTATGTCCTAAGAATTCCAACTCTTTACAACCAATACAGCATTTTGTTGGCCTAGCGGTTAAGTTAGCCTCTCTGAGTCTATCAAACAGCATATTCAAAGTGGTAACGTGTTCCTCAAATGTTTCCGTAGCAATGAGGATATCATCCATAAAATTCGAAATACATGGATTTTTCAGGGGATCCAGCAATTTTCGCATCATCCTAGAAAACACACTCGGGGCATTTTTCAAACCAAATGGTAACATGTTGAACTCATAATGACCTTCCGAGGTGCTAAATGCCAAATAAGGTCGAACCTCAGGCTTTACTGGAATCTGGTAATAGCCTTTGCTAAGATCCACCTTAGAAAAATATTTTGCCTTGTTCAGCCTGGCAAAAAGTTGAGTAGTATCAGGTAATTGATCCACCTGACCTTCTGTGACAGCATTCAGTTTCCTGTAATCTATGCACAGTCTATGTTCTCCTGATGGTTTCCGCAACAGAACCACACAGGAACTGTAAGGAGACTCACTGTGAGAAATAATCCCTTCTTTTAACAGATAATCAATCTCCTCTTTCAAAGCTTTTTCCTTAGCGAACGGAATAGAATAAGGCCTCATACAGATGGGTGCTGGGTCTAGTAGTTTCATATCATATGACAACAAATTTGTGTGTCCCGGTTTATCAGTTAACACATCTGTATGTTTCTCAAGGACCTGTTGAATCTTCTCCTTCTGTCCTTTTGTCAGGTGATTACTGATTTTCACCTTTGCAAACGTTTCACTGGTTTTCAGTGGATATTCAACCGAGGAGAGAGGTTCATTCTTCATCTCGGTTGCTATAGACAAGGCCATTAAATGTGATCCCTCTGTTACGGTGTTATTTTAAATGACGGCGTCTGCTGGGGTTTACCCATGCGCAACGTTTAAGGGTCATTAATATTTATAGAATATGTCGATATTTTACGGTATACTGAACGCGAAATATATGCGGAGATTATGACGCATTCGCGTTGGGAAGGTCACGCTGGGTGACTTGGTTACATGGCCCTTGTTACGCTATCCGTCAAGCAAGAAGGTCGTGTCTTGTATTTCTTCCAAGAAAAAAAAGGCTGAGTATATAGCCTATATTATATATATAAATCGATGTAGAACTCAGGGTCAGTTCGGTTATTAATATAAGTATGAGATTAATTAAATTAACTAAATGATGGAAGGAGAATTGCATTATGATTCAAATTGTAGCTGTCAAGAACTCATGTGCTCATTTCTGGCTGTTGACTACAACAGCGCACGTATATAGCCACGATGTTCTTCTGACATATTGTTTTGACACGGACGGACATGAATACTATGCATGTAATTTCTAATGACTATATATGAATCTATACCTACGTGAATGTCTTGTGTGTGAACTGTAAATAAATTCATGGACTCTGAATTGAGGACTTTATCACATCGATACGTTACAGCTATTTGCTGCATTTGCCAATGTTGTTGATTATGCAAATGAAGAACTCTTCTGATAAGAAAAATATGTATATATATTGATGAGCTCCGAAGGGAACGAGTGTATTCTTGGACATTCAACAAATGATGAATCAATATAACGTTGACCCTTGTTCCAAGATAATAATCGAACGAAGGACCCTCCAATACCAGTGGAAAACCCACCCCACGCAACAGTGGTGGCCGATGTGGTGCGGAACTGTAATTTCATTGTAAAAAAATACTCAAAGATTATCGAGTTGAAAGAAATAATTTTCCTTCGAGCGAAATGAACACTTTTTGTATCTACACCGATGACGTCACACCCCCTTGACAACAGGATGAATCAGCTGTAGTGATGGCAGCCGCCTTTCAAGGTCTTTGAAGAAGATTATCTATAAACGCTTAATCGAACATTGGAAAATAGATTCAATCAACATGAGCATGAAATATAGGTCCTACTGTCCGTTGGCGAAGCAAGCATTGTATGAATCTGTCGAGGCAAAAAGATAAGTAACTTATTTGAAGGTTACAATAAGTTAGTCCTGTTTGTCCCATAACGCCATGTTCTTTTTTCTATGTATCCATGTTAAATATTGTTTCTGTCCTTTTTTCATGCAGCGGGTATGGATGGGCGGCGGTTTGGAATGAATAAAATGGCTCTGAGGATGCCGATATTCATTCTGAATGTTCCTTAGGACCTTTAGTTAATTGCTTTTAACGAAGAACCCATCGACGACCTTCCGATGATTTTCGTTCGTTCGTATTTGCAATTAATTGACCTTGCATGTTAGATGTCCAGTCTAGTTATAATTGGGGTATTTTAGTGTATTTTGTTCTAATTTTTATTCAGTTTTGTAACAATGTTTGTAACCTATCGTGTTTTTCTGACCTTACTATCATTCAGTTTAATTTTTTTTTTGTGTACCATCGTCAATGAGTCCATGTATACGTCACTAATTGTTGCGTACACAGCTTAACTTTCTATTCAGTTCATTCTTAATCTCTCACTTCCGTTTTATACCACTTAGTTACACTGACTAACAAAAAAAAATTTTTTTTTTCTTTCTCTAACATTTCTATGTTTTTCTGGTCAATTTTAATGCGCTGTTTTTAAATCTGCAAACCGTTTTTCTCTATCAGGTCGGGATCTCTAGAAATACGCAACTGAAGTTTTTTAACAACGCATACAGTATTACAACATCATTTGTACAAGAAGTATAACAGTTATGTAGGCTTGAATTTCTTTGCAGTCGACTTTCGTCGGTGAATGGCATGTGGTACATCGCGATGAAGCATCCAACAATAATCGGCAAGCATGGTCACACTCCACCGTCCTTGATAACGTGACTCCATTACGGCGATATCTTGATGGAATCGTTCTCCATGTTCATCGCTGACTTCGCCAAGGTTTTCAGGGAAAAAGTCAAGATGATAATCGAGCAAATGGATTTTGAGGGACATGTTACAGCCCATAATTCTGTATGCATCTATGCACTGCTTAACAATATGCACATAGTTGTGGTGAAGTGGGATGTTATAAATATTTATAGGGGACTTAGTGTACTGACTGAGATCAGCTGTGAAGGTATCTATATCTATTAAGAGTAGTGTATTATAGATAACCTTACTTGCTACCACATATCTCTATATCTCAGTCAGAATTATTCTGGAATAGTGTGATGCTACGTTATGTGTCTAGGGTATGAGTATGGTGAAGTGTAAGTCACAACAACAGACAGATAAACAATTTAATTTAATCCACTACTCTTGACAACACTGTGACACTCACATACATATAACACTCTATGAGAATATCTTACAGGAGACACTCGTAACTTTTCAAATAACAATATGTATTCATTTCTATCATAAAGGCATATGTGTGTCCTGATTCAAAGACAAAGGAACCAGGAATCACAATCAATGTTAATTACAAGTTATGTACAGAATGTATTAATATGAATCTGGTAGTGACATATATTATTAAAAATATCCTATGTGTGTCAGTTGTGTAATAGTAGTATGAGGTAATACTGGTTTTGTTTTGTTCAAGCTCTGTTGGTAGTTGTCATCATGACTTCAATAGTTTGTCTTAAGGAAACTAGTATTGGAGATGTTCTCAGTTCCTGATATTAAGACAATTAATTTCCCCTCTTAATGTTAATTTTACAAAGTCATTTCAAGATGAGGGGACATAATGTTGAGCTCAGCTGGCCAATTCGCTTATCTGGCGTGATGGCGGCAGGAAAGGACTCCTCTGCTCGAATTCTCCTCTGGGTTCAGGAGACACCTCACTGATAGCTAAAAAGACCAAGGAGTATGCTGTCCGACTCAGGATTCAGCAAAGCTCTGACTAGGTGCTGCTCACTACCATCAAGACCACGGTCCCTGAAATCAAGGAGGATGTACCTTCTACTTCATAACTAACTTATAATTTCTTTTTACACTGATCACAACACAGCACAAACATTGAGTTCAGAGCGTTAGGCCAACTGTCAGCTTCATTTGAAATACTTTATTCCAGTATTACCCTTCTTAATGGTTACTACGCCTCTGCACTTCCAGCATTATTTCTTTCTAGTCAATCATCCAGGTGTCAGTGTACTGTTTGGCCATTCCATGCCGTTTGACTTTCCTCCGACACCCTCTGTTCAGGCTGGAGCATTATAGGCTTTACCTCACGTTTGCCACTGAACTACACATATATATATATATACAGGCATAAATCAACAATTCACATTCAATTTTCATTAAAAGATATTGAATGGTTCAAGCTTACCACAATTCCTAGGAATAAACACAGATACGTTGATTAGCAATGAATTCTGGCACAAACTGGCACAAATTCCCATCTGCCTATGTTCCAGGCTTTTATTTAGCAAAATATAAGCTGGCTTCAACGCACTGATGCTTTATCAAGCTTATTTAAACAAGTGGTTTCGAACTAACGCTCCCAAGTGTGTGTATATCAGCGAGACTGGCCAATGAGCCACGTTTCGACAAGTGTTTGAAAAAATGTTACCCTTCCCCGTCTCCCTTGACAACGAAAGATAGTATTTATAGTCCGACCAATCGTGGTTAGGCTTTCATTTGTTGCGCTCCAATCAATTTGGAGTTTACATGGTAGACTATTTCTGTAACGTAAATTTTTTTCAAACACGTTATAAAAAAAAATCTTATGAGCAGAAATGATTTTATGCTGTCAGGCATCCCCAATATTTTATTTTGGTTATAATTTATTAATTCCTGGACTATTTGCGTAACGTTTTACATATTCTTTGTCAGCAAGCCCTAAGGAACCCAAAAATACAAATTTAAAGGAGCTACGTGGCTGCGTTCAAAATATGCAATTTCTTCTACCTCCTGTTTCGAAGATGTGCTGTCTGGGTACTGTTATGTTTTCAAACGTAAACCCATCTATTGTTATCTTTCCTAATAAGAGTTTTTTATGATTTTAAAACCTAACTCTGGGATGGTTAATATATTTTATCACTGTCCGTCTGAAAAAAAGTTAGTGCATGGCCTTACACGCGTGATGGCAGCATTTGTGTATCGCGCGACGCGTGTTTAGTGTTCGGCTTTCTGCCTCTCCCTTCTCGCTATCCTTTTCTACTTGAGTCCATCTGTTCGTTCGTTTTGGTAACGTAATATAATTAATGTTAGGATTAATTTAGGTCATTACGCAGGGCCTCTCAATGTTTTTCTTAGAAATGCAGCACACGTTTCATTGAAGAAAGCGGGTAATAATACAGTAAGCTTTTACTATCAACGTGAAAGCGTTACAATTTGCAGACGTAGCAGAAAACAAGGGGGATTTCTAGTACATTCTTTGTGACAGCACTGTTATTTTACCATTGCTCTTCTCTTTATTAATTTTATTTGTTAGGCTTCATATTTACCTAATAATTTATATATGTGGATTAGAATATTCCACGACAATAGTCGACAGATTTGTGATTTCCCAGAAAGTTATCGACGATCGATTTGTATGCCATCCATGCGCGAAGTTCACTACCATGTAACAAGTTCTCGAATTGTTTGTCTGCAATAACTTTCCTAATCTGAGGTCCTACAAAGATACCTTCCTTTATCTTTGCATCGCTAATCTTTGCATCGCTAATTTGCGGAAACTTTTCTCGAAGATAAGCGAAAGCTTTGCTCGTTTTATCTAACGCTTTTACGAAATTCTTCATGAGCCCCAACTTTATATGTAGCGGTGGTAAAATGATGCTGTCTTTGTTAACTAATGGCTCGTGTATTACATTTTTATGCCCGAGCTGCATACGATCCCTGATAGGCCACACCTTTCTTGCATAATGTTCCTGTCTGTTGCGGCTGTCCCATTCACATAGGAAGCAACAAAATTTAGTATACCCAGTCTGCATGCCCGTGAGAATTGCAATGACCTTTAGGTCACCACAAATCCGCCATTGGTAGTCATTGTACTTTATTTTTGCCAAAAGTATAGCCATATTGTCATAAGTTTCTTTCATATGAACAGAGTAGGTGAATGGAATTGATGAAAATAAATTTCCATTATGCAATAACACGGCTTTTAGACTAGTCTTGGAAGAGTCGATGAAAAGTCGCCATTCGTTGACTATGTGCTCATGACCGAGGTGCACCATTAGACCTTTTACATCTTTGCAATAGCAAATGTCATCATCCATCTCAAAGTATTGAACAAGTTCTCTGTGTCTATGATGAAATTTAGATATCGGAGTATTGGGCGCTAAAAGATTCCATTCTTTGAGTCGCGAACCGAGTAATTCCGCTTGTTCTTTGGTGAGAGCGAGATCACGTATTAGATCTGAAAGTTCTGAATAGTTAATTAAGTGAACCCCATCATTCACTGGTACATAATCCGAGTCAGAATTAGTTTCTAAAGCAGGTAAACTATCACTTTCTGATGGTTCATTCACGTCCAACGGATATTGTTCTGGTGGAACTGGGATCGGACACGTGATTGGATCATGAGGCACTGGTTTCGAAACCGATTCAATATTTGGATAAACCACAGACTTTCTAGTTTTAAAAGTGAAACCATAGATATTTGTCAAGCAGAAGTAACAATCAGTAGCGTGATTTGTCGGTTCACGCCATATTACTGGCACTCCAAAAGGCATCGACTTATGCTTCGGCGATTTTCGTAACCAACCTGCCAATGTATTTGCACAAGTCGAACAAACTGCATTTGGCTTCCAAGATTTATTTGCATCATCAACTTTCGAATCGAAATAAAGTTCATATGCTTTCTTTAGCAATGGTGTAAAGTTTTTTTGGTGAACACGATCGGTAAAATATCCGCACACGTAACAGAACAGATCAGCCGAATTTCTACAACTTCTAGAAGCCATATTTCACTCAGAATTATTTCAAAATACAGTAACTATTTGAAATATAACGTAACATATGTCATGCATCTTTTAGCAGTATAAAAAGTAGAATTATTTTGCATTTTATAAATTTTTAAAAAGTTATATAGTAAAAATGAAACGGGGCAAATAACGGTTTCCCAAAAATATATTTATTCACAAATATCTTAAGAACCCGACGTGATAGAGATAAACGGATTTCAAATTTGAAATCAGCGCAAGAAACTGACCTAAGAACACTTATTCTTATATAAGAAAGAAAAATGTTGTTTGTCAGTGTTATTAATGCAGTTTTATGGTGAAAATGTCACTTTTGTATTGTGCTACTGTTCTGTACTTCTTGGTTAACCCATTGTATTGTTTGTATTCATTTTATCCTTCTATAATTTAATATTAATGCTATAATTTCTTCATTAATAATAGTGTAGATGAATATGATTAAATTTTTATGAGCTTTAATGAGGAATTAGGGACTTTGCACATATTTGCAGTAGTGGTCCAAGAAATGGGCAATGCACTTTATAGCTCATGATTATGGCATAATATATAATGATTAATTATTATAACTTTATAACAAATTAAGACATATGAAATAGAAATTAGTACACTTTCTCAGTACTACATTGGGAACTTGGTGACAATTAAGATTAAATAACCTAATTATTTAGGAATAATACACATAATTATTTAATATTAATATTAAGTGCATGATATAATTTCAGCACCTTATATAACTAACTATCATAACTATTTATGATAGCTATTAGTGTATATATATAATATTTTTACAAAATATTATAGATTTGTGGAACTTATACATAACAATACAGGAATATTGCAATTTCTTATATTAATTATTCATTCGTTGAGTAATTATAATTATCGACATAGATTCCATTGGTGATTACTAAACATAAGTAATTGAATACTTAAATAATTCAACTTCAAGAATGCTTACCTTGGATCATTTCATTAAAATTGGAAAAGATTGTAACAAAAAAGGAGATGCACTCTTTGAATTTGCGGAACAACAACTTGCGAACCATGAGGCAAAAGAGGCTGAAAAGAAAGCCATTGCTAAAGCAGAGAGAGAAGAATTAAGACAAGAAGAAGAAAGAAAGATAGCAAGAGATGAAATCCTACGGATTGAAGAAGAGAATAAATTGAAACGACAAGAAATCATATTGCAGCAAGAAATGGAATTGCAACGGCTTAAATTGGAAACAGCAAAACTTAATTCGCAGGGTGCTGCAGCAAGCCAAAATGATAATGCTCAATCGGGATCTTCTTCCAACCGACTTAAGGGCAATTATTACTTTAAACTACCACCATTCAGATTACACGTGGATGACCTATCATCATGGCTGGCGCGCTTTGAGGATATATGTAAGGTCAATAACCTTGACAAAACTGCATGGGCACTTAAACTTAAGGAATTTCTGGATGGCGAACCTGCAAGTGCAGCACAAAATATTGATCCTACATTAGCCACAGACTATGAGGCCATTAAGACTTTGTTATTACGTCGTTTCCATTTGAACGAAGAGGCATGCAGATTACGTTTCAAAAGTTTGTTGCCAGATAACAATAAAGATTTCACAGGTTTTATTGCTAACATACGCAATACTTTTAACAGATGGGTTGAACTGGCAGGTGTCAACAAATCTTACGACAAGTTAGTCGATTTGTTATTGAGGGATAAAGTGTTATCTTCTGTCAGCCCACCATTCTTTGCTTATCTGCAAGAACGGAAACCAGAAACTATTGATGAGTTAGAAAAAATTTCTTTAAATTACTGCAACGTTCATCCGAATGCTAACATCTCTGGCTCGTTAATAAGAGAACCACTTCCTGTAGCCTCCAATATGGCATATCATAGTAATAACAAACCAAGAACACACAGTGTAGACAGAGGTAGGTTCAAAGGAAACTATGACATTAATTTTCATAAGGGACAAAATAACTTTAACAATAACTATAATAGAGGAAGACAACAAAACAGAAATTATTCACCTCAGTCAAGATATAACAGTAATCCACGTAACTCAAGTTATAATCGGTCATATCAATATAATAATGGTAACAATTGGAAGAATAGCGATAATTATAACTCGAGACATCGAGATAACAATTACAATAGACGACAACGGGATAATTCAACTAATTATTCTCGTAATCGTTCTCATTCTCGTGGATCTTCACATTATAACCATAATACCGGGGCAGCAGTTACAAATGATATCACCCCTAAGGTTCAGGTTCCACCTAACGATAATACAATGAATTCTTCTGCTGCATGCTTTGCTATTAACTATAACGTGGCAAATAGTTGCCCACAATGCAATCTTATTTTTCAGAAGGCAAAGGAGACAGTGCTAAACTGCGGACACATTCTACCAGAAGTAGGTCTTGCAGCCAATGATGGAACAGGCTCTCTGATTTTTAACAGAGGGATAGTGAACGGTTCTATAGTTTCTGTATTGAGAGATTCGGGGTCCACAACCATTGGAGTGCGACAGTCGCTTGTACATCCTAGCTGTGCAACGGGGGAATATGTCCGTTGCATGACTTTTGGGGGAACTATTGAGTTTTACCCCACAGCTATTATCCATGTTAAAACACCTTTTTTCACAGGTAACGTGAAGGTATGCATGCTGAAAAAGCCGATTGCAGACCTTATGGTGGGTCGCATACACGGCAGCAAGGATTGTTCACCAGAAGATATAATTGAATGGGAGAGACACAATCTATGCACTGGAAGCGCCGTGACAACTAGAGCTCAGACTATGCTCATGGAGAGTGTCAATGATAATAAGATGGATGCAGAGAAACAGGAGGATATTGAGGTCAATTCACCTATTGACAGGGAATCATTTGCAAACAAACAAAAAAAAAATGACAAATCTCTAAATAAATTTTTTAACCTAGTTAATAAGGTTGATAATTTAACATCAGGGAATAATAACAAACATTGGTTTATTGTTAAAAATGATATACTGATTAGATGCTTTAGTGATAAATCACAGGTAAAACAACAAGTGATGGTACCGGCTGCTTTTAGACGGTACATTCTTCAACACGCGCATGACTCGCAGTGTGCAGGACATATGGGATATACTCGAACACGATCTCGAGTATTGTCTTCATTCTTTTGGCCAGGAGTATCACGGGAAATTTCGCAATATGTACGTTCTTGTACTACATGCCAGGAAGTGAAAGCACGTGGAGCTTTTCACACGGCGCCTATTCAGGCTTGCGATATCTCAGTACGACCTTTTGACAAGATGGCCATAGATATAATTGGTCCACTTCTACCATCTGCGAGAGGACATAGATTTGTTCTCACGTGCATTGATTTATGCACACGATGGCCAGAAGCCATTCCATTGAAGACAACCACTACCACAGATGTAGCTGATGCATTACATCTAATTTTTTCTAGAATAGGGTTTCCTAGAAAATTATTATCTGACCATGGGTCGCAGTTTATATCCGATACCATGAAGGAGGTAATGAAAACCTGGAACATTAATAGGAATTTGAGTAGTATTTATCATCCCATGAGTAACGGTGCAGTTGAAAGACTTAACCGTACACTTAAACAACTTTTACATAAGGTTACTGTTAAACACCCTCAGGACTGGGACAGAGCACTCCCAGCTGTCCTGTTTGCTTACCGAGAGGTGCCACATGAACAAACTGGCTTCTCTCCCTTTGAGTTAGTTTTTGGTGCCCCTCCGAGAGGTCCTATGGGACTGATAAAAGATTTATTAATTGATGCAGAGATGACTCAGGACACTCAGTCATCTTATGAGTATGTGATTAATCTTCGGAATAATATTATTGAGTCTTGCCAATTGGCAACAGCTTCGTCGGAGGCTGCAAAAGCTAAGGCTCGATCTATACAAAATCGATCTAGACGATTACGCCAATTATTCCCAGGCGATGAGGCTTATGTATTACTCCCTCACAATAACAATAAGTTATTGATCTCATGGACTGGTCCTTATAAGGTTACTGATAAAATTTCAGACGTTGATTACGTTTTAGATATCAAGGGACACAGAAAGATATTCCATATTAATATGCTCAAGCAATTTCATACACGTCCTATACACTTACAGTCAATTTTTCATGAACTAGATGACAATACTGTATCTAGTTGTCATTATTCTAATCTTTCTGTTATACAGGAGGAAGAATCTTCTTTTCCTGAAGTGCAGATGCCTTTACCTGTACTTATTGTCCAATCTACTGAATCTTGGCGTGATGTGACCATTTCTTCTACGGTTACACCGCAACAGCATCAACGCGTTGCTGATCTTCTACAATCTTTCCCAGATGTGTTAACGGATGTACCGGGTTGCACATCTGTAATTACTCACGATATTATTCTTAACGATGATACACCAATTCGTGTTCATCCTTATTCTGTACCTCTACATTTTCTGAGTAAGACATCTCAGGAACTCGAACAGATGATATCATTAGGTATTATTGAGACTAGTACATCTCCATTTTCTTCTCCTTTAGTCATTGTCCGGAAAAAGGACAACAACATACGTTTATGTGTTGACTATAGGAAACTTAATGCGCAGACAGTACCGGATAGTGAACCACATCCTATCCTTGACGATTTACTTCCTCGTCTATCCAATGCTACACTTTTCACTAAAATTGACTTAACCAAAGGTTATTGGCAGATTCCACTAACCGAAAGAGCCAAATACTACACAGCATTCTCAACTCCACAAGGTCTTTACCAGTGGAACGTGATGCCTTTTGGGCTAATGAATGCTCCAGCTACCTTTATTCGCATGATGCGAAAAATTTTAGCAGGTAGATCAGATATAATTACCTACATTGACGACATATGTTTGTTTAGTTCATCATTTGAGGAACATTTTTTGGGTCTTAAATCAGTTTTGGAAATATTGCGGGATAACCATTTAACCGCTAAACCAACTAAAATTCAAATAGCGTGTAATGAGATAACATTCCTGGGACACATTATTGGATCAGGACGTATCCAAACAATTCCCAGTACGGTTTCTAAAATATTAAATTTATCTGTTCCTCAAACGAAGAAACAGGTTAGGAGTCTGTTAGGGTTGATCCAATACTATAGCAGATTTGTACCTCACCTATCATCCATCACGGCTGTCCTGTCATCGTTACTAAAGAAGAACATGCCTTTAAGGATAAATTGGACAGACGAATGTGACAAAACTTTTCGCACTATTTTAAAAATTTTTTCATGCCCACCTGTTTTAAGATTACCAGATGCTTCTAAAAAGTTTGTTCTACGTACAGATGCGAGTAATTACGGACTCGGGGCTTGTCTACTCCAATATCATGATGATGTCCTTCACCCTGTACTTTACATCTCACGCAAACTGAAACCTCCGGAGACAAAATATTCGACTGTAGACCGAGAATTGCTCTCCGTAATCTGGGCAATTACCAAGTTAGAGAAATTTTTACTGGGATCTCCATTTCTGATCCAGACTGATCAGAAATCTGTTGCAGCATTACGTCGTTCAAACCATAAAAGTGCTAAACTTGCACGGTTTGCTATTACGTTGCAACCCTACGAGTTCGAGATACAGTCGATACCTGGAACTGAGAACGTCATAGCCGACACGTTGTCCAGACATCCTACGGATTCTGAATGAATATTACAATTTCAGGAAAATTTTCTGACTAGTCAAGCATTACATTTGCTATGAACGGTATTGATATCAAGTCAGAATATACAACAATTCAGTTGGACTCCCTACTTAAATAATGACATTTCGAAATAAACTATTGTGATCAAAATATCAAGTTTTACGGATCGTTTGAAAATTTGGACTTCAATTCCACTTTGGGTATCACTCATTTCGATTGAAAAACTGTTAAAAAGGAACAATCTCTGATGTAGAAGGGACAGATACGTTGATGACTTCTTCAAATTATATTCAAGTTTTTAATAAAGGAACTAACGATGAATGGATAATCAAATCATAATTTGATAATATGAACCTTGTGTCTTAATGCACTTTCATACAAGTCAATAGGAGGTAACAACTATTGGATCTTCATGTCCGATATTGTTAAATTTTCTAGTTATTAAATTAATATATAATAAAATAAAGTTAAAGTGTGATGAAATAAAAAAATAAAATATACAAATAAAAGATGAAACAAAATAGTATCACACCAATTAATATTTTAATTAGTGTAATTATCAAGGTAATAGATATTACATTATGACATTTCATATTTATAGTTAAAATGTATGAATTTTTTCTGTTCTTTTCTTCTGATTGCGTTAATTTAATTAGGTATCTATCCTTACACTTCATTTTCACACGCATTCTAATTTAATGTATACTTTAATATTTGGTTTTAATTGTCCGTACTTCTCAATTTTTATTTCTTTTACTCTCTTATACTATTTCTCATTCTCTTCAATTAGATAGTAATTAGTTAGTACCATACGTACATACTATAATTAATTATTTTAATTTTAGTTAGTTAGAATAATTTTAATAACACCTCACATTATTAGTTAGTCGATACATACAACAAATTAATTAGTTAATTAGTTAGTGACAGTGACATTTCCTTGTTTAATATAAGTTATATGTATGATATGACGTTGATTTTATTATAAGATATTACTGACATGACCACGACACTGTTCTAGATAGAACATCGTAGGTCATACGTCGGGTTTTGTTAAATTTTTGATAATTGATTAATATTGTTCAAAAAAAAAAAAATCTATTTAATAGATCTTTTTTCTCCCCCGTCTGACAGGAAATCTGTTACGGTGTTATTTTAAATGACGGCGTCTGCTGGGGTTTACCCATGCGCAACGTTTAAGGGTCATTAATATTTATAGAATATGTCAATATTTTACGGTATACTGAACGCGAAATATATGCGGAGATTATGACGCATTCGCGTTGGGAAGGTCATGCTGGGTGACTTGGTTACATGGCCCTTGTTACGCTATTCGTCAAGCAAGAAGGTCTTGTCTTGTTTTTCTTCCAAGAAAAAAAGGCTGAGTATATAGCCTTTATTATATATATAAATCGATGTAGAACTCAGGGTCAGTTCGGTTATTAATATAAGTATGAGATTAATTAAATTAACTAAATGATGGAAGGAGAATCGCATTATGATTCAAATTGTAGCTGTCAAGAACTCATGTGCTCATTTCTGGCTGTTGACTACAACAGCGCACGTATATAGCCACGATGTTCTTCTGACATATTGTTTTGACACGGACGGACATGAATACTATGCATGTAATTTCTAATGACTATATATGAATCTATACCTACGTGAATGTCTTGTGTGTGAACTGTTGCGTGGGGTGGGTTTTTCACTGGTATTGGAGGGTCCTTCGTTCGATTATTATCTTGGAACAAGGGTCAACATTATATTGATTCATCATTTGTTGGATGTCCAAGAATACACTCGTTCCCTTCGGAGCTCATCAATATATATACATATTTTTCTTATCAGAAGAGTTCTTCATTTGCATAATCAACAACATTGGCAAATGCAGCAAATAGCTGTAACGTATCGATGTGATAAAGTCCTCAATTCAGAGTCCATGAATTTATTTACAGTTCACACACAAGACATTCACGTAGGTATAGATTCATATATAGTCATTAGAAATTACATGCATAGTATTCATGTCCGTCCGTGTCAAAACAATATGTCAGAAGAACATCGTGGCTATATACGTGCGCTGTTGTAGTCAACAGCCAGAAATGAGCACATGAGTTCTTGACAGCTACAATTTGAATCATAATGCGATTCTCCTTCCATCATTTAGTTAATTTAATTAATCTCATACTTATATTAATAACCGAACTGACCCTGAGTTCTACATCGATTTATATATATAATATAGGCTATATACTCAGCCTTTTTTTCTTGGAAGAAATACAAGACACGACCTTCTTGCTTGACGGATAGCGTAACAAGGGCCATGTAACCAAGTCACCCAGCGTGACCTTCCCAACGCGAATGCGTCATAATCTCCGCATATATTTCGCGTTCAGTATACCGTAAAATATCGACATATTCTATAAATATTAATGACCCTTAAACGTTGCGCATGGGTAAACCCCAGCAGACGCCGTCATTTAAAATAACACCGTAACACCCTCCTGGATTTGTCTGTCCAGATATTTCTTCAAAAGGTTCACATGATAGACTTTCTCCTTTCCCTTTTTGTCTATCTTATAATTTGTTCTGGATACCTTTTCCAAAACTGTATATGGCCCTTGCCATCCGATCTGAAGTTTATTGTTGCTGCCTGGCAAAAGAAGAAGTACCTTCTCCCCTACAGCAAGTTCTCAATCCTTCGCTTTTTTATTATAATAAGCAGCATGCTTTTTCCTGGCTTGTCTCAAATTTTCATTTGCCAGTTTCCAACTGGTTTTTAAACGAGTGGTCAGTTCGTTCACATATTGGTATGATGAGGTAACAGTCTCCTCTGCCTTCTCATCTGTCCAGGTCCTTAGCAAAGCTTCCAACGGACCTTTTATAGGCCTCCCAAATAGGAGTGTTGCGGGTGCCATTCCAGTTGAATTCTGTGGTACTTCCCGGTAGGCAAACAATGCGGCGGGCAAGTAGTGGTCCCACGTATCCGGTTTCTCATGTGCCAGCTTTCTCAGGATAGAAATGAGAGTCCCATTGAACCTCTCTACCTGGCCGTTCCCTTGGGGGTGATACGGACTACAATGAAAATGCTTGGCTTGAAACAACTTGAAAACCTCTTCAGTTAGCTTCCCCTTGAACTGAGAGCCATTATCAGTCAAGATTTGATGCGGGAATCCTAACCTTGTGAATATTGTAAGTAATGCCTCTGCCACATGTTTCGAATCGATTGATGACAGGGCTACCGCCTCTCCCCACATAGAACAAGTGTCTACCAGAGTAAGGATGTAACTGTTCCTCCTCTTGGTCCGAGTGAGAGGTCCCACAATATCCACTGCAACTCTCTCAAAAGGGGTTCCCACTACGGGCATTTCCCCAAGAGTTGCTGGAGCAGTCCAATGCTTTGGAGCTACTCTCTGGCATTCGGGACAGGATTTCACATATCTCTTAATGTCTTCCGTTATCCCTGGCCAGAAATAATGACAAGCTATACGCTGTCCTGTTGCGCTAATCCCCATGTGACCACTGAAGGGGATAGTATGACCTAACTCCATTACTTTCTCCCTATATGAACTAGGAAGGACCAGCTGTGCGTGACCAGCTGAACCAGTGCCGGCCTTCCTGTATAGCAACTTATTCTTCATATAGAATTCTCCTTTATTAGGAGGAGTATGGCTCTTTGGGAGTTTCTTGTAACACGGCTTCAGTGACTTATCTTCAGCCTGTGCGTTTCTCATTTCCTCTGGATGAGTATTTATGGGTTCATCTTCTTCCTTTCGGGATTGAGATCGTGTCTGGACTGATGCCATGATCACCGGTCTCTTGGGATTCCCCAAGAAGACATATCTACACCCCAATATCAGAGGGTAGATTGGATCATTTAACACTGCTGCCTTGATTACTCCTTCCACATATCGCGTCTTCACATTTATCCTGGCGATGGGAAGTGTCATGGTCGCTACGTCCTTGGTTGCTGCTTGGATCTCCACTGTTTCTGTGGTGTATTGATCTGCTTGCACCAGGTGAGAACTCACAACTGAATCATAATCCAATCCCGTATCATACAAACACCTTATGGTGACTCCATTGCATATTACATTTTCACACACTGGGGGGTGGTAAGGTTCCTGCTGTTCAATAGAGTTGGCCTTTATTCCCTTCCTCCCAGTTTTCATGGCAGCGAAACTTGGAGTTTTCTTTCTACAATTTTCAGTGTTATGGTTGTCCATCCGACAATTTTTACAATACCTCTTTCCTTGGTTAAAAGGTTTTCTTTCATCATTTCTTCTATCATTGAATTGTGAGGGTCTATTCTTAAATTCATTTCGAGGCCTATCGAAGTTCTGCTTATTTCTATTATCGAATTTGTTTTGGTTTTGAGGGGCCTTACTCTGATCTATTTGTTTCTTCTTCGTGCCAGCAACCTCTGCCTGGGCTGCCTGATACCTTTCAGCGACATTTATTATCTCACCCAGCCTCTCCGCACCCTGTTCTATGATAAACTTTCTCATGTCTGGAGCCATGGACTCTCTCATCTGTTCAATGAGTATCATCTCTTTGAGATCTTGGGTCTTCTCCAAAGTAGCCCATTTCTCCATATACGTTTCCAACCGGGCGGAGAACTGGTGATAGATCTCACTCGACAGTAGCCTGGCATTCCTAAATTTCTTTCTATAAAACTCTCCGTTCTTTTCATATCTTAACAGAAGAGCTTGCTTCAACATGTCATAGTTGTCTTGGTCATCCGTGCTCATTTTGGAAAACACTTCATAAGCTGTTCCCCGAAGTCCCTGAGACAACTTTACCCCCCATCTTTCTCTTTCTAACCCATAAGTAGTAGCTAAAAGTTCAAACCTGCTTAAATATCCTTCTATATCATCGTCTTTCTCAACTAAATGGTCTACATGAAAACCCATAGCTGAGGTTGAGGCTCCCTGACTAGTAGTGGCATCAGAGGCAAAAGGGCTGGCACCATTTTCAGGAGCATGCCTTGAGATTCTAACTCCCTTAGTCGTAGCTCATGCTCCCTCTGTAATCTCTTCTCCTCCTTTTCTGCTTCCCTCGCTGCAGTCAATCTTTTTTCTTCTGCCTCCCTTTGCAGTCGTTTTTCTTCTGCCTCCCTTTGCAGTCGTTTTTCTTCTGC